>CM019721.1:32445416-32672916 GCA_009760885.1 Achatina immaculata | reverse complement strand
GGGCCACACGGGGACCACCGGACCTATGGAGGACCACAGGCTATTCAGTAGGATCACAGGGCCGTCTTGGTGGTAGAAGCGAACGAAGAAGAAGAAGAAGAAGTATCTGTTGATCATCCTTTCACCCAGAAATACAATAAAATATTTAACTATTCTACCTAAAATAAGTATTAACAACTTCTACTTTCCAATGTAACCGGTACATCCTCTATTAAGTAACCCATTACATTTTCAACATGGAACACACACACTCTCTCTCTCTCTCTCTCTCTCTCTCGTGTCTCTTTCTCCCTCTCTCTCTGTCTCTCTCTCTCTCTCTCTCTCTCTCTCTCTCTCTTTCTCTTTCTTTTTTCTCTCCTTCTCTCTCTCTCAATGACTACGATTGTGTTAATGATGAATCAGCTTTATAAACTGATAATACAAAATGTTTAACAATTAGCCAAAGTTAAGTATTTTTATAAACCAAGACACTAGGAAGACATACTGCACATTACAAATACAAACACATTTAGACCTTTGTTCCACATCTGAGATGGTTGCTCTGTGTCTAACACTAAAAGTCTTTACCTATATGTGTATCTAGCACAGGCACAGATCAGCACAAACATCTTAGAATTATTCCACTCAAAAGTGGAAAGATATATCATGTGTTCATCCATCATTATCAAGTCCTTAATAAAGCAACTTAGTTCATAAAATTCTACTGCATAATGCTCCAGCTTGTTAGCGATCACTGTTTAAATCTAATCAAAACCACAACCAATGTCTGAACAAGTGTTTTCTGTTATAATCTAGGCTTGAGCTGTATAAGAAAAGGCTGATAACTCTTCCATTCACATTTGAAATACCTTTTCATCTCTTCTCAAACTCATCCCAAACTCATAAACAATATTCATTCTCTCAACTTCAAGCTTTCTCAACATTTCTTATGAGGTTAATTAATATGTTCCATAAGACGTACTTTCCTTATAACTCTTCACCTGTGTAACAATCAAAATATGTTACAATATCACTTATTTTGTATGAGTGGGTATGTGAAAACAATTACACCTCACGTAGTTATCATTTTTTTATATATTGCTGAAGATGTGGATCAGAGACCGAATGTAAATGTCATTTTAATTTTCCTCATGCTCTTTATGTATTTATTACTACATGTAAAGTTTTAGAAAACTTATGAAAAAGCAAAATATCGGAAAGTTCTTCGTTCTAAAGTTGAGTGAATCGTTTATGTAGACATACCCTGGATGTGCCCAGAACTTGGTTAAAGTATCCATGAAGTCAACAGCCGCTGATTTAAACAGCCGCTGATGTAAACAGACGTAAAAGCACAATATAATCTCTATTCTCCAACCGAAGAAATGACACGCCCGAGTCCTCGCAGCCTACAAGACTCTTACATGTCGTAGCAGTAGCAAACCATAATAGCATTCTCCAAATGATTTTTTTTCACTAATGAACTTTTTCCCTGGCAAAAATTATATCCTAGATCAGTGGTTCCCAGTTCACAAAAGTCCGCGGACCCCTTGCTGTTTCAGAATCCAGATCAGAGATCCTCACATTTTGGAAAAGTTTCATATCTGTATGGTTGTTATGTGCTTGGGTAACCCTTAATGAGTAAACACTACACTACACTAAAAAAACACAATGCAGACTTCGTGAATTTTCAAAATGATAATAATGTAGTTAAGAAAAAATAGACAACAATTAACATCCCTACTTGTTCCGACAAAGGAATAGATTATGCAATCTGTGAGAAACGTCATCCAGTTTCAAGTAACATCAATATCATCTTATTTCTAGTGTCCTCTTTGTTCTTCTTGCAACTGCCCAGTTGTAGGACCCCGTCATTTTTTATCTTTTCACCGAGGATGCAAAAACGGAGACATTAAAAGTTCACTCCTCCACAAAAGATTCGCCGAAACGTCGGTTGGTAAACATTTCACAGTGGAAATAACATAAAAGGATCTTGAGTTTTTGTCACGGTCCGCCACGGACCCACACTGCCCTAGAGAATAAATCTACAAATAAGAACAGACCACAACACACAGAACTGACATCAACCAGTCTCTGTTTTATAAGGACTGTACTATTTATTTGTCACGGAAATTACGTCAGAATTCTAGAAGAGGTCAGATCTATCACGGGGTTATGAAGTGAAGATATATTACAATAAAAGGGGATAAACTACATGGGAGAGGTGAGGGAACGGGAGTTTTTAAAAAAGCAATAGCTGCAAACTGATGAACTCCCCACCCCACCCACCTTAGTTTAAGTAAAGATGTGACTGAACGTGTATTTTCGCCATAGTACAGATAGTTCAACTGTACCCTCAAACACGCAGCACTGCACAGAAGCAAGGATACGGTTCACAACCTTACTATGTACGTCCATTTTTTTCAGCAAAGAGCTCAAAATAAAATATAGCTTGACAGAATCGAAGGAGTTGATATAAATGCTCCTCTCTGTTGAAGGTCAAGGTAAACATGGGCACTAAAACAACATCTCTAGGTTCCTCTACGGAATAATATCTTCTTACTGTATTGTTAGCATGTGGAACATTGCGCAGTGTCACAGATTATGGGATTTCTAATATCTTCTTACTATATTGTTAATATGGGCACTAACACCATATCCCTATGTGCCTTTAAGGCATGACAGGATTACCTTTACCTTTACCTTACCTATATTGTTATCATGTGGAACATTGTGCAGTGTCACAGATTATAGGATTTCTAATATATTCTTACTATATTGTTATCATGTATCCCCTATCAAAGGAGAAGTAAGACTCCTCCTTACCTCCGTCAGTCTACGGGACACCCTTGGGCAAGGTGGAGTACCCGTATAGCCCCCCGATCAGGGTGACGTGAAGCCATGGGAGCAGGTGGTGGATGGAATGGGAGAGCAGCTGACAGATAATGTTGGTTATGGTCACCATTCTATGATGGTAGGCAGATGATCTCAATGTAGGGACAATGGCTACGATCACTGACTAGTACAGTCACTGCCCGGAAGGAAAGCAATGGTAAACTACCTTCTGGAAACATACCAAGAAACGCAAGCAGCAATCATGGAAAGTCAAATAGGAAAAAGATCTGGTGGTGAGGCCCCCAGGCCAGATAGATCTAATTTTAACACTGGGGAAGAGTGTGAGGCAGAGGTTAGTACTAGTAATTGTGATGATGGACAAAATCCTGACGGTGTTACCAAGGAAAATCCCTGCATCAAACTAAAAAGAAAAATAAGAGTAGGAACATGGAATGTAAGAAGTATGTATGAAGGAAAATATCAAGTAATAAGTGACGAGATGAAAAGAACGGGGATACACATTTTGGGAATCTGCGAACATCGATGGAAAGGATCAGGACACTTTAAGAGCGAGAATGTCATCCTACTTATTTAACTTGTATACTGAAAATATAATGAGGAATGTTAGAGAAGATGTAGACAAAGAATATTACGATGCCATAACAGTTGGAGGTTATGAAATACCAGAGATTAGATATACTGATGACACAGTATTGCTGTCCACAACACAAGAAGGAATGGAAAAACTAATTATGTCAGTCCGCAAGAACAGCGAAGAGCAGAACCTCTATCTTAATGCGAAGAAAACTAAAGTGATGACAACTGACACAACAAACAAGGCAACTGAAATATGTATCAATGAGGAAAAACTGGAAGAAGTGGAGAGTTTTGAATATCTTGGATCACTACTAACTAATAATGGAGATACAATGAGGGAAATTAAAAGGAGGACATCTATTGCTCTTCAGAAAGTAAAACAAATGAAGAATCTGTGGAGAGGAGCAGACAGAACCACAAAAATAAGATTTTTAAGGGCATGCATCTTTCCCATCGCAACATATGCCTGTGAGACCTGGACACTTAACAAAACAGCTGAGAAACACATAAATGCCTTTGAATGTAAATGCTACAGAAGAGTTCTGCAAATATCGTGGACACAAAAAAAGAACAAATATATCTATACTACAAGAGCTTAATATTGAAGAAGGCTGGCTAGTGAAGAGGATTAAAGAGAGAAAACTTAAATATTATGGACACATTAAACGTCATGATAATTTAGAGAAGATCGTATTGGAAGGATACATAATGGGAAAAAGAAAAAGAGGAAGACCGAAACGAAGATGGCTGCAAGACATCGTTGACGATCTGGAAATGGATGCAGCAGCAGCAGGCCATCTTGCTCACAACCGAGAGGCCTACAGGAGTGCTGTTTGGGAGGCAAAGTTCCGCAAGGGACATGCAAAGGAATGAATGATTGTTATCATGTGGAACATTGCACAGTGTCACAGATTATGGGATTTCTAATATATTCTTACTATATTGTTATCATGTGGAACATTGCGCAGTGTCACAGATTATGGGATTTCTAATATCTTCTTACTATATTGTTATCATGTGGAACATTGCGCAGTGTCACAGATTATGAGATTTCTAATATCTTCTTACTATATTGTTATCATGTGGAACATTGCGCAGTGTCACAGATTATGGGATTTCTAATATCTTCTTACTATATTGTTAGCATGTGGAACATCGCAGAGTGTCACAGATTATGGAATTTCTAATATCTTCTTACTATATTGTTAGCATGCGGAACAACACGAGGTGGCATAGATTATGGGATCTCATTGTGTGGTGCAACCAGTTAGTTTTCTTTGAAAATGTTCTTGGCGCTTTTGGTGTTATTAGAAACACTATAGAATAGATTTAGATATGTTCCTCTGTATATGGTATTGTATGAAGTATTAGGTATAGCAGAATCCCTATCTTCAGATAAAAACAAGTAGAAAAGTTTGAAGGTTCATGAATACTTTGACATTTTTGTATTTAAGAGAATTGTGTCTGATGTTTTACACTTTTGACTATATGGGTTCAACTGATTCGACTAATACTTAATTATTATCCTTTAAATATGTACCACTGAAACATTTCGCAAGTCAGCTTCTTTTTTTCTCACGCAAAATATATCTTTAGGCCACTGGAGTGTAGCTCTTTATAAGCACACTAAAAATAATAGTTTGAATTTGTGTCTCCCATACCTGACAATAATTTCATGCATAAGGAAGGGCTTTCATATGAAATATTAATATTTATCAAACTAACACTTACCGCCGAACATCTCAAATTCACAAATAGTGAGTAGATCCACGTTAGTAGCTGCTGTTACTTTGACACTGGAAATCCCAGAAACTGCCGGGTCAGGTACTATGTTGTATAACTGCTGCAACGTTGGTGGACTGTTATTGTAAGGATACACCTGAGCTTTGTTAATATCAAAACTTGTGAGCTGAAACCCTTGCAGTCGTTGCTGACTCTCTGAAATTGATCAAGTGATGGCTAGAGATGGTTAAATTACAGACGAGACGATAGTTGTGATAGTGATGAAAACCTGGCCATAATATGTCACTTCGATATAATAATATATATTTCCCATATCTTCATTGTCAGGGTTTACAGTCAAATTTAAACTTTTCACCACAGGGGCTTCTTTTATGATCATGGCTTTCACGTAGTGGAGTAGGTAGAAGATACTATTTTCCCTATCATCCTTCTACAAACGCTTTCACTGTATACAAGGGCTTAGTGACAAATAATGTCTGGTTTATACACGAGTGCAGTTTTAAAAATAGGGATATAAAAGAAATAGTTTTTAGAAAGTGTAATTCTCTTCTTATTCTACATTATATGGTAGCGTGTGGATGAGACGGGCGGAGAGGGGAGAGATGATATGATAATTTAATGTTGAGACACTCAGATGATGATGTTCTCCTGAGAAGTACGTAGTTTTATTCGTCGTAGTTTATATAAGGGGTCCGTCAGGGGTGCAATGCAATTTGTCGCCTTACTTATTTAACTTGTATGCAGAAAATATAATGAGGAATGTTAGAGAAGATGTAGACAAAAAACATCACGATGGCATAAAAATTAGAGGTTATGAAATACCAGAGATTAGATATGCTGATAACACAGTATTACTGTCCACAACACAAAAAAGGAAGGGAAAAACTAATTATGTCAGTCCGTAAGAATAATAAAGAGCAAAACCTCTATCTTAGTGCGAAGAAAACTAAACTGATAAGAACTGACAAAACAAATAAGGCAGACGAAATATGTATCAATGAGGAAAAATTGGAAAAGGCGGAGAGTTTTGAATATCTTGGACCATTACTAACTAATAATGGAGATACAACAAGGGAAATTAAAAGGAGGATATCTATATCAAAAAGAGACAGACCGCGTGAAATTCTGAAGAGGACATTATTAAGAGAGGCCAAATTAACAGGCATAAAATCCTTTGATGAGGTTGAAAGACTCGCCGAAGACAGGAAAAATTGGCGAACTACTTTGCGAGCCCAATGTGACGTTTAACAGCACGGGAAGGATATAAGATATATAGTTCTTCATAAAGTAAAACAACACAAGAAACTGGACACACAGAACTACAAAACTAAGATGTTTAGGGCCATGCATCTTTCCTATCGCAACTTATGCCTGTGAGACCTGGACACTTAATTAACAAAACAGCCGAGAAACACCTCAATGCCTTTAAATGTAAAACCGAGTGTCAATCCGAAAGTCGCTATTAAAATGTTTTTTTTTAATCAGAATTTATAGATGGAGAAAAATGAATGTATCACCTTAATCTTTGTACTTTATGTAGAGGTGACATGACGTCACTATCATGTGTCACATGACCACGCGGAGCATAAACAAAATGGCAGGTGCTGAAGTTTCGTTTCGTCAACGTTCTGTTATTGAGTTCCTCTTTAAAGAGCAAATCTCCGCTGCTGAAATTCACCAAAGACTTCAACTGCTTATGGAGATGTATGTATGAGTGCTAGCAGTGTTAGGAGGTGGGTGAAACATTTCAAAGATGGAAACATGAGCATCCAAGATATGCCTCGCAGCGGTCACCCTCGAAATGCCTCCACTGAACGTAACGTGGAAAGGATTGACAACAAAATTAAAGAAGACAGACGTGTCACAGTACCTGCAATCGCTATAAATCTTAGAATAGGATACAATGCAGTACAGGAAATGATTGAAACCCTAGGCTATAGAAAAGTTTGTGCCCGCTGGGTCCCACGGGAGAGAACGTCCAGAAACCAGTGCGTCTGTGCCGTCGGTCAGCTGAACGGAAATCCATCGGGCAGGTATTTTCAAACTTGCAAAGCGATAGGAAAAATGTGTGCAGAGAAATAGAGATTGTGGTGAAAAGTGAAGACAATGATGCAGTTTAAGGTGATACATTTATATTTTATCTGTCTATAAATTTTGATTAAAAAAAATTGCTCAGGACTTTCGGTATGACGCTGGTATAACAGAAGATTCTTCAAATATCATGGACACACAAACAAATATATCCATACTACAAGAACTTAATATTGAAGAAGGTTGGCTAGTAAAGAGGATTAAAGAGAGAAAATTTAAATATGTTGGACACTTTAAACATCATGTGAATTTAGAGAAGACCGTCTTGGAAGGGTGCATAATGGGCAAAAGAAAGAGAGGAAGACCAAGATGAAGATGGCTATAAGACATCGTTGATAATCTGCAAATAGATGCATCAGCAGGGGGGCATCTTGTTTACATCAGAGAGGCTTACAGGAGAGCTGCTATAGAGGCAAAGTTCCGCATGTGACATCCAAATGACTGACTCACTTTGTTTGGAATAGACTTTGAAGTGTGACAGGACTAAAAGTGCAGAAGTAAAAACGAGCTGTTTCTGCACGTTCACACCAAGAACCTGAACTCTGCGAGCAGGGCCAGTAACTTTGTGTGTGTGCCAGGCTGAGTTTTGGTGATTGTATTCAACATTATGGGTTTGTAGATATGTGTGTGCGTGCGTGCGCGTGTGTGTGTGTGTGTGTGTGTGTGTTCGGAAGTGTTACTGCGGTATTTGTGATTGTTTTGCATTCATAGAAACTGTGTTCTTCTGTTTCTTGTGTATTTCTCCTTCATAGGCAACATCATGCGATGTATCTGTACGTTTGTGTGGTGGATGTCATGCTGTATATGGGTCTGAATGTGATTTCTCTGGATTTTGGTGGGATGTTTCTAAGATGGACATTTTTGAACACGTCGATGTAGTCTAGGATGGGGTATCTGTGTTCCTTCTTAATCCTAAGGTGCTGTGGAAATGATTGATTTCTAATTAGATGTTTGTACATGTGTTCTGTAATGCTACTGATGAGTGTCACATGTCCTTGAATTGCCTGTATGCAGGTCTTGTAGAAAGATGGTAGTGTGCAAAAATTGTGTGCCTTCCAGTTGTTTGGTGAGACTAAATTTGATAATCGAAGTCCCAAATAGTAGTGAGCTAGTGGGTGATGGTTTGGGTGTCTGATTATGCGACCTATGTGGCTGAGTATGAATGTTTGTATTTTGGTTTGTATATCTTGTAATGAAATTCATCCATGTAGTTTGTCCTGTATGAGGGTTTTATGTTGGTTGTTGTGTATGGTGTTTGTGAAAATAAAGTGTCTGATTTGTTTGTTGATTTCCTGGATTGTTTTTTTTTTTTGTAGAGGTTCTAGTACTGTAGCGGTGTATATTATTTTTGGAATGATGTATGTATTCACTTTGGTGTTTCTGCCAAAATTGTTGCTGTTTTATCTCTGGATCGTTGTAACATGTCTGTGGTTTGTGTTAGAGATTTCTGCTTGCGGGTTTGTGTGTTTTCTCTGAGCGTGATGGGAAAGTGATGCCGTACAGTTTGATGTTGTCTGTGTGTGCATAAAGGAAAGTCTTTTTTGTCTCGTCATTTACCTGTGCCCATGGGAAATTATTTATGTATGTTGAATTTGGCTCCGCTGTCTTTACCAAACTCTGTGAAAGAGTCTAAGATGTGGGTTGTTGATCTGTCTGTTGGTGGGAAGAAGATAGTGTCCTCTGCGTATGCAAGCAACTTTCTCTCTCCCTTACCAAGTATGAATGTGCCCTGGATTGTCTTGTCTGATTTTCTCTAAAAGTGGTTCTAGAGTGAGTACGTACAGTAAAGAAGAGAAGGGACAGCCCAGCCTAACTGATCTGGTCGGCCTGAAAGTCTCTGTAAGCTATGATTAGCTAAGACTTTGTTCCTAGGTTTGGTGTAGAAAATGTGAGTCCTTTCTCTGAAGTAGTTACCTATGTTGCAATAGAACAATGTGTTGTGTAAGTATTGGTGCGACACTCTATCAAAAGTTTTTCTTGAGAAAGAACTGATGGTTGGCAGTCCTTCTGGTGTGTGTAGTGTATGCTGTCTCGTATGAAATGTGTGTGTGTATGTATGTGTGTGTTCATGTTTCTGTTTTCTACACTACATTGTTGGTCTTAATATATGAGCTTGTGCATGAATGATATGAGTTTGTTAGGGAGTGCTTTTGTGAAGAATTTTTAAACTACTTTTAACAAAGATATGGGCTGTAAATTTTTAGTTGTATTTTGTCTGCCTTGTCTTTGGGCATGAGTGTGATGTATGATAGGTTCGGCCTGGGTGAAAGTTCTTTGTGTTGGAAGATCTCAGTGAAGGTTTGTATTAGAAGAGGACATAAGACAGGAAAGAAGTGCTGGCAGAATTCTGCTGTGTGGTAGAATAGCCATTAGTGTAAGGGTCATAACCAGGAAAAGTACGAATGCCTGCAGTACGTTCCCCTGTGTGTTTTGTTTAAAGCTCCCATGAATTTAAGAAGAGTTAGTGATAAATGATTTATAAGTTTACAGTAACTTAGTTTATTAGAGACACTTAGTGCTTCATGAGATTTTCTACTGAAATATAAAGCAGCGCCGGAATGGCAGTGTGGGAAAAAAGGGGATCTCGGGATAGCTGGGGTACGGTTATGGTATAAATACGACGCAAGATTAGGTTGGAGAAGGAACCCTTACTTGTCTTGATACAGACATAGCCTTACTCATGACATGCATCTGTATCACCACATGTCTCCTTCGTGCCCATCCTCAGGCTAATCCTAACCCTCGCAAGTCCCTTTCAACTCACCGTATGGGTTTCTTTGCTTTGTCTAAACAAGATAAAGAAACATTATCTAACGTATGTCTATTCTCCCCTAATTTCTCCTTATGTACCAGCCTCTGGCAAATTCAAATCTTTTCAAAGGCGTATGTATCTCTCGAATCGTCTGTGTAAGATAGGAAATGTTTATATCACGTTTTAAATCCCACTTTATCTCCCCCTTAATATCCCACCAAACGCCGCCCACCTTCGAAAGGAGTGACGATGGCAGTCGGGCAAACTGAGTCCAGAATGTCAGCTGAATCTCCGAACAAGTATTTGAAACTTTTATGTCACTTTTTTTTCTCTTTTCATCTACACCCCCACCAAAATTGTATCCCATTAGAAAACACATCATTTTCATCATAAGTTTATACGTTTAGTTTCAACCACCCTTTTATTATGTAACTATGCATGTATAAATAAATATACATATATCTGGGTAAAGCTGGGAGGACCATCCCCAACCCAGCGCGTCACAGGTGGCGGATGGTGAAAGTCCTCCAGATATGGAGGATCCCTGTGAATAAATATTTACCCAAATAAGCAGGGATGGACCAACTGGCGGTAGACTCAGAGAGCGAGGTGGGGTAGCAGGTGGCTTTACTACTCCTATAAAGTGCCTCAGGTGCTCAGTGAAGGGAATACCAGACGGGTAAGAGGTGCATTAAAACCTCTCGCTCCCGCTGCCTTGTGGGTAGCGGAGAGTCCGTACACAAACCGGCAGAAGGCAACGGGAAACCACTGTTGTAGCTCCCAAGAACAATTATGCTTATTCAGAGTAATAGATTTGTTATGAACGACGTTAATGGATGTTCCTCTGGAACAGCCTCGTCCGGCAGGGCAGCTCACGAGCCACAGGTGAGGCCAGATCGTCATCAAGCTAATGGTGGCAAAACTAACAAGTTAAAAATAGCAACATGGAATATTAGAACTTTATTCCATGCTGGAAAATTAGAAAATGTAAAGAGGGAAATGGAAAGGATGAAGACCAGTATATTAGAAATGAGTGAAGTTAGACGGACAGATGCAGGGAAGATAAACTCTGATAAATATACAATAGTATATTCAGGAAGTGAGAAACAGGAACGAGGAGTAGAAATAATATTTGACGAACAAACAGCACGGACATTGAACATCTCGGACCGAGTCCTGCTAGCCCAACTGAAAGGACGACCAATAAACATAAATAGTATACAAGTGTACGCTCCAACATCTGAATGTTCTGAAGAAGATGTACTGCTATTTTATAATGACATAGAGACAGCCCTAAAACACACACAGTCACATGAAGTTACCATAATCATGGGAGATTTTAATGCCAAAGTTGGTAAAGGAAGAACTTCAGACATCGTTGGTGAATATGGACTGGGGGAGAGGAATGACAGAGGTTGTAAATTAATTGAATAGGCAAGAATACACAGCATGGTTGTAGGAAACATCTAGTTTAAAATCCCCAAAGACTGGCAAGGTGGTGCAGCCCAGACAAAAAGACTTTTAACCAGATATACTACGTATTAATCAACAAACGATTCCGGAATGCATTATTGACAACAAAGTCCATGTCAGGAGCCGAGTGCAATACTGACCATGACCTACTCTGTGGAAAAATTAGAATAAAGCTAAAGAAAGCAGGCAGAAAAGTGAGAAACATCAAACTGAATACAGAACACCTTAAAATGACCAAGAACTGTGAGAACAATATAAAGTTATTATAACAAATAGATACAATGCAATTTCAAAGATAAATAGTATAGATCAACAACGTGCAATGTTAAGAGATTATATCCACCAAACTGTTAAGGAGATAATACCACCCAAAAAGAAGCCAATAAAAATAAATGGATAACAGACGACATCTTAGAACCGATAGACAAGAAGAGGGGGGGGGTAAAAATAACCAAGAAAAATATAACAAGATAAATAAATACGACGCAAATGCAGAGAAGCAAAGGAAGTGTGGTTAAATGAACAGTGCAGACAGATAGAGGACTCTCATAATAAAGGCAGCAAAAACATGCACAAACGAATTAGTGAACTCACAGGCACGAAAATAAAATATACAACAGGATGCCTGTAATCATAAGAAGGTAAAATGTTAATGGGAAAAGAATACATTGTGGACAGATGGACAGAGTACATCAGTGAGCTATATGGAGGAGAAAAGCCAGAATTAACACCAGATACTGAAAACTGTGATGGACCACCAATACTTGAAGATGAAATCGTAGATGCCATCAAACACATGAATAAAGTAAAAGCGACTGGGCCTGATATAATATAATATACAATATAAGAAAAATAGCTGTAAGGGCACACAGGGGTGCAGATGTCAACAGTGATCACAACCTGTGCATAGGGAAAATAAAAACTAAAATTGAAAAGCCAACCCAAGAAATCAGTACACAGAAAGATAAACAGCAACAGTCTACAAGAAGAAAATACTAACATTAATTTCATTCAGGAACTTACCAATCATTCCAAAACACCCACTGAAGTTGAGGAGATAAGTATAGATGAATTATAGAATTCTTACAGCACAGCCATACTTACAGCAGCAGAAGCAAGCGCTGGACTGAAAAAAACAAAAAGAAAAGCATGGATAGCAGATAAAACGTGGAAGTATATACATGAAAGACGAGCAGTCAAATTAGACATGTTGAATGCAAAAACAGATCTTGGAAAAGATCTGGCGAAAGCAACATACAAAGAAATAGATAAGAAAGTAAAAAAGTTCAGCTAGAAGGGATAAAAGAGAATACATACATAATATGGCGAAAGAGGCAGAAAAAGCAGCGAAAACAGGAGACAGCAAAACTTTATATAACATACAAAAGAGGTTAACAGGTACTATTACATCTAAAGAAAGACCAATCCTTAGCAAAACTGGAACTCTATTAACATCAAATAAAGACCAAAAGCAAAGATGGGCTGAACACTTCCAAGAAATACTTAATCGACCACACCCAAAAGAATTGTTAAACCTTGAAACTGACTTACCAGCCCCACAACTAAATGTCAACCTAGATGAAATTAAATTGCATGAAATTGAAACAGCAGTGAATTTAATGGCTAACAACAAAGCTGCAGGTGAAGATGAAATAACAGCTGAAATTCTAAAAGATATCTATAGTGACAACATGAGACAACTACAGAGAATGTTTAACAAGATTTGGAAAGAAGAAAAGGTCCCTTCTAATTGGAAGAAAGGAATCGTTGTTAAAATACCCAAAGAAGGCAACCTTAGTGATTGTAACAACTGGAGAGGAGTAACCTTAATATCAGTTGTGTCAGAAGTACTCTGCAAGGTCATTTTGAATAGACTTAAAGATATAGTGGATACTGCAATGATAGAAGAACAGGCAGGATTTCGAAAAAGGAGAAGCTGTCTCGACCAGATCTTTACTCTCAGAATAATACTTGAAGAACATATTGAAAAGCAGAAACCATTAATACTGAACTTCATAGATTTTAAAAAGGCATTTGATAGCATACGCAGAGATTCATTATGGAGCATTTTAAGTCTATATGGAATACCATCTAAAATTGTCAACATCATTAAGGACTTATACAATGGATATGTTTGTGCAGTCAAGACAGAAGAAGGGATGAGTGAATGGTTCCAGATTGAAACAGGCGTGAAACAAGGATGTATACTGTCTCCTTTACTTTTTGGGATTACAATAGACTTCGTAATGAAAAAATGCTGCACAGGTAACACAGGTATTGACTGGGTACATGGGACCCAACTAGAAGATTTTGACTTTGCTGATATCATAACTCTTATCAGTAATAATGTGAACTCCATGCCAGAAAAAACAGATAGCCTGTCTTCACTGGCTAGCAAAATAGGACTTGAAATTTACAAGGACAAAACAAAAATAATGAAAATTCCTCTCAATCAAAATGGAAAAATACACATAGAAGGGACAGATATTGAAGAAGTCAATCAATTTGCATACCTTGGCAGCTACATAGACCAGGATGGTGACACTAGAAAGGAAGTTAGGATCAGAATTGCAAAAGCAGCATCAATCTTCAAGAATCTTGAGAACATATGGAATTCAAAGGTTATAACCACAAAAACCAAGTTAAGACTATTCAATTCAAATGTAATATCCACTCTTATTTATGCATGCGAAAGCTGGGAAACAACTAAAGAAATAGAAAGAAATTAGACTCTTTTGAAAACAAATGCCTAAGGAAAATACTCGGCATCAAGTGGAACGAATTCAAGAACAATGCAGAGATAAGACAGATGACAGAACAACAACCAGTCTCATGGGTGATCAGGAAAAGGAGATGGACATATGTTGGTCACTTGATGAGAAGAAATGATCAGAGAATTCCAAAACAAGCTATCAAGTGGAACACAACAGGCCAAAGAAAAAGAGGCAGACGGCGTGAAACTCTGAAGAAGACATTGTTAAGAGAGGCCAAAGTAACAGGCATAAAATCCTTTGATGAGATTGAAAGACTCACTGAAGACAGAAAAAATTGGCGAGTTACTTTACGAGCCCTATGTGACATTTAACGGCAGGGGAAGGATATAAGATATAAGATAAGAACAAGAGGCACTAGATGAGATAGGAATAAAAATATTAACCAAGTTACTGAATAACATTTACAACAGTGGTTATATGCCCATTGACCTGATTAAATCCACGTTTATAGCACTACCAAAGAAACCAGGTGCTCAAGAATGTGATGACCACCGGACTATCAGCCTCTCATGAAAAATAATGAAGCTAATTCTGAGAATTATATTAAGAAGAACACAGAAAAATAAAAATGGAAATAGCAGATGAACAGTTTGGATTTACTGAAGGAAAAGAACACAAAATGCCATTTATGCTTTATAAACACTAACAGAAAGAGCTTTAGAAGTACAGAAAGATCTCTAATTATGCTTCATTGATTACACAAATGCATTTGACAAGATGAAACATAATGAAATTATTAAAATGCTTGAAGACATCAATACAGACTGCAAAGACATGAGGATTGTAAAACATCTATACCTGCAGCAAGAAGCAACAGTTCGAGTTGAAAATAGATCTGGAAAATATCAACCTATAAAACAAGGGGTGCGACAAGGATGTGTACTATCTCCTGACCTTTTTTTCTCTCTACAGCGAGAATATTCTAAGAATGATCATCACAGAACCAGTCATAAACATTGGATGATACAGTATTAACAATCTTCGGTATGCTGACGACAGAGTACTGATAGCTGAGAACCAACAAGACCTGTAAAATCTCTTGGATAAAGTCGCCAAAGAAAATGAACAGAAAGGCCTTACTTCGAACATCAAAAAGACTGAGACTATGATTATATTTAAGAAACAGAATCCACCAACATACAGTATAAAATTAAACGGAACTATTCTAAAACAGATGCAGAAATTAAAATACCTTTGAGCAGTAATAACTTCAGATGGGAAATGCACAACAGAAATTAGAAACAGAGTAGGCCAAGCAAAGACTGCATTTCAGAGAATTAGAAACATATTGTCCAACGCTTCCTTATCAATGAATGTTAGAAAACGATTCCTAAAATGCTGTAATTAACCTTGTTATATGGAAGTGAATCAGGGACAATAGGCAGGTCTGCACAAAAATCAGTGGAAGCAGCAGAAACGTGGTTTATTAGAAGAATGTTGTCAATCCCATGGACAGCAAAAATAATTAATGAAGAATGTATGAGAAGACCTGGAGAGACAAAATATCTTGTCAAAAAGATAAGAGAGAGACAATGTACTTTCATAGGACATGCAATGAGAAAAGGGGGCACTGAAAATATTATAACAACAGGAAAAATAGAAGGAAGAAGATCAAGAGGAAGACCAAGAGAAATGATACTGGACAGTCTGACGGGATGGTGTGAGAGGTGATCACCAACTGAACTGATGGCCTGCATGAAGGATCGGGTACTGTGGAGAACCATAATACCCAAAGCCAGTCGGCAGAACACCTGATGATGATGAGGATGATAATAATTATATATATATATAAAACGTGGTCACCAGGGGGTAAAAGAAAGCAGGGAGGACCCAAAGACGCACTGAGAAGAGTTATCACCAAGGAATGTTCAACATTGTTCATCAGAAACACCGAAGATCTAAAGCAATTAGCAAGGAATCATCAGACATGGAGAGCCTTGTCATCCACCATGTGGGCTGCCTTTGGTCCAAGAGGATCAACTAACTCTCTAATATATATATATATATATATATATATATATATAATATATATATATATATATATTATATCTTATATCTTTCCCGTACCGTTAAACGTCACATAGGGCTCGTAAAGTATTTCGCCAATTTTTCCTGTCTTCGGCTAGTCTTTCAACCTCATCAAAGGATTTTATGCCTGTTAATTTGGCCTCTCTTAATAATGTCCTCTTCAGAGTTTCACGCTTTCTGCCTCTTTTTCTTTGGCCTGTTGTGTTCCACTTGATAGCTTGTTTTGGGATTCTCTGATCATTTCTTCTCATCAAGTGACCAACATATATGTCCATCTCCTTTTCCTGATCACCCATGAGACTGGTTGTTGTTCTGTCATCTGTCTTATCTCTACATTGTTCTTGAATTCGTTCCACTTGATGCCGAGTATTTTCCTTAGGCATTTTTTTCAAAAGAGTCTAATTTCTTTTCTATTTCTTTAGTTGTTTCCCAGCTTTCGCATACATAAATAAGAGTGGATATTACATTTGAATTGAATAGTCTTAACTTGATTTTTGTGGTTATAACCTTTGAATTCCATATGTTCTCAAGATTCTTGAAGATTGATGCTGCTTTTGCAATTCTGATCCTAACTTCCTTTCTAGTGTCACCATCCTGGTCTATGTAGCTGCCAAGGTATGCAAATTGATTGACTTCTTCAGTATCTGTCCCTTCTATGTGTATTTTTCCATTTTGATTGAGAGGAATTTTCATTATTTTTGTTTTGTCCTTGTTAATTTCAAGTCCTATTTTGCTAGCCAGTGAAGACAGGCTATCTGTTTTTTCTGGCATGGAGTTCACATTATTACTGATAAGAGTTATGTTATCAGCAAAGTCAAGATCTTCTAGTTGGGTCCCATGTACCCAGTCAATACCTGTGTTACCTGTGCAGCATTTTTTCATTACGAAGTCTATTGTAATCCCAAAAAGTAAAGGAGACAGTATACATCCTTGTTTCACGCCTGTTTCAATCTGGAACCATTCACTCATCCCTTCTTCTGTCTTGACTGCACAAACATATCCATTGTATAAGTCCTTAATGATGTTGACAATTTTAGATGGTATTCCATATAGACTTAAAATGCTCCATAATGAATCTCTGCGTATGCTATCAAATGCCTTTTTAAAATCTATGAAGTTCAGTATTAATGGTTTCTGCTTTTCAATATGTTCTTCAAGTATTATTCTGAGAGTAAAGATCTGGTCGAGACAGCTTCTCCTTTTTCGAAATCCTGCCTGTTCTTCTATCATTGCAGTATCCAATATCTTTAAGTCTATTCAAAATGACCTTGCAAAATACTTTTGATACAACTGATATTAAGGTTACTCCTCTCCAGTTGTTACAGTCACTTAGGTTGCCTTTTTTTTTTTGGGTATTTTAACAATGATTCCTTTCTTCCAATTAGAAGGGACCTTTTCTTCTTTCCAAATCTTGTTAAACATTCTCTGTAGTTGTCTCATGTTGTCACTATTGATATCTTTTAGCATTTCGGCTGTTATTTTATCTTCACCTGCAGCTTTGTTGTTAGCCATTAAATTCACTGCTGTTTCAATTTCATGCAATTTAATTTCATCTAGGTTGACATTTATTTGTGGGGCTGGTAAGTCAGTTTCAAGGTTTAACAATTCTTTTAGGTGTGGTCGATTAAGTATTTCTTGGAAGTGTTCAGCCCATCTTTGCTTTTGGTCTTTATTTGATGTTAATAGAGTTCCAGTTTTGCTAAGGATTGGTCTTTCTTTTGATGTAATAGTACCTGTTAGCCTCTTTTGTATGTTATATAAAGTTTTGCTGTCTCCTGTTTTCGCTGCTTTTTCTGCCTCTTTCGCCATATTGTGTATGTATTCTCTTTTATCCCTTCTAGCAGAACTTTTTACTTTCTTATCTATTTCTTTGTATGTTGCTTTCGCCAGAACTTTTCCAAGATCTGTTTTTGCATTCAACAATATATATTGTGTGTGTGTATATATATATATATATATATATATATATATATATATATATATATATATATATAGTGGCATGTAAAAGATTTCTGGAAGTAAAAATTTAAAAAAAAACTACAGTTAAAAAAATTACGACGTCTTAGTGATATGTTTTGGTAGACAGAGTTTTCAGTACTAGAATTTTTTTTTTTTTATTAGAGGCAGGTTAAGTAAAGATGTAGGATTAGTTTTGAGATAGTTGAAGTTATAGAGAAGTTTTTTTTTTCATTTGGGAAATTTGTAAGTATGCCTCTTTTTGTACAAGTAAAAATGCAAGGTTTTCTCCCATTTGGCGCAGAGTTTCTCACGCCTGGAATCGACATTGTAACTGACATTGTATTCTTCTTACCAGTCTGATGAACTACGTTTCCACCCTCATCACGTCATCTGCCATCTTTCCCATCAATAAATATGTGTACCTGGTATTTTCTTGAAGTTGTAGTTTTAGTTACCTTCCCCGTGGAATGTTGTATCTTGTGGGGTTGATGACTGCAGGTCTCAGTGTAGTACAGTTATTATTGGTTTGTTGCTGTGGTTATGTGAAGAGCATGGTATTTTTTTTGTATTGTGGTATGAATAGCTAAGCAACGGATTTCTTACAAACATGGCTCACACTGAAGTCTTTGCAAAGTAGCAATAGGAGTAGAAGTTAATAAGTATTAATATTTGTAGACAGAAGGCACACCAACTTTCACATTATGCAGCTCTCTTATTCAAATCTGACAGTAAGATAATTGTCAAACTTCTTCAGCTGTCTGGTCCCGTTGTTTGTTTGTTTTTTTGCACTGCTAGCAGCGCTTTTGACATGTTTTCTAATGTCAGTGGTGTTTCTAGTGCTTGCTTGTGTCAGGTTTTCTGTTAGTGGTGTTTCTAGTGCTTGCTTGTGTCAGGTTTTCTGTTAGTGGTGTTTCTAGTGCTTGCTTGTGTCAGGTTTTCTAATGTTAGTGGTGTGTCTAGTGCTTACCTGTATAAGGTTTTCTAATGTTAGTGGTGTGTCTAGTGCTTACCTGTATAAGGTTTTCTAATGTTAGTGGTGTGTCTAGTACGTGTTTGTCAGTCAATAAGTTGTTTAGTGTGCTGCATGTATTTATCATGTATGTGTTGTTCTGTTCTCTCCTCAGTTTACATATTTTTGTAGTATCCTCTAAAGGCTTGTGCTATGCTGTGTGTGTGTCTGTCTGTTTGTTCCCTGTTGCGTCTATCATCAGTCTTATCTGTCTGCTCTGTTGTATGTTTTGTTCTATGCCTAGGTATTGCTTGGTGGGTATGTCCTGTGTGATAGTGCTGAATTTTGTTCTCAGAAGTGTGCCTTGATATCTGTGTTGTCTGTATTTATCTAGTTCCTCTTGTAGTGTGAGTAGATTGGTAAGTTTTTATCTATCTGCTGAGTTAGTTTGATTGCTTCTTCTATTATTTTCTCTTGTCTCAATCTTTCTCTGTGTTATCTGTGTTGAGAGTGTTTGTGCTGTGTCTCTTACTGCGATTTTTAATGTTTCCCAGTGCTGCTGGATGTTGTGTGTGTGGGCATGTCATCTGTGAAAGTGTGGATTAGTTGTGTCATGTGTTCTACAAATTATTTGTTCTGGAGAAGTGAACTGTTAAATTTCCAGTGTGGTGATCGGTTTAAAGGTATACTTGTAGGTGCTGTGTTTATTCTTGCTATGATTGATTTGTGGTCTGTAAACTGTAATGTACCAGGGAGATGTTTGAGTTGTGTTATATGGTATGCTGCCGGTGTGTAGATTCTGTCTAGTCGAGCTGTTCTGTTCTGTGTACTGTTTTGTGAGTGGTGTCTCTGCCTTGTGTGTCTTATGTGTCTATTAAGTTATGTCTATTATATCTTGTAGAAAGTCTAGTTAGTGTTCCGTGTGGACTGGTTCTGACTAAATAATCTCTAGCTTGCCCTCCTATAATACCCAGATCTGATGAAGCACAACTGATATCCCCTGCTAGTATGATATTGTGACCGCTGTATGTGTGAATGAGTAGAGATTCTAGGTTCTAATAGAGGTGGGCTGTGCATGCAGTTAGGTGGTGCGTGTATGTTGACTATAGTCTAATGTCTGAGTTGGTAGTTACCTAAACTACAGCGACTCTCCCTCTATTATTTATTTTTCCTGACTATCTTCCACCTGCCTGATTTCTATATTACTTGTCATGACCATCTCACACCTGTCTGATGTCTATATTATTTGTCATGACTAACTTCTACCTTTCTGATGTTTATATTATTTGTCATGACTATCTTCCACCTGTCTGATGTCTATATTATCTGTCATGACTGTCTTCCACCTGCAAGGTGTCTATATTATTTGTCATGACTATCTTCCACCTGTAAGATGTCTATATTATTTGTCATGGCTATCTTCTACCTTTCTGATGTTTATACTATTTGTCATAACTATCTCCCACCTGCCTGATGTCTATATTATTTGTCATGACTATCTTCCACCTGTCTGATGTCTATATTATCTGTCATGACTGTCTTCCACCTGCAAGGTGTCTATATTATTTGTCATGACTATCTCCCACCTGCCTGATGTCTATATTATTTGTCATGACTATCTTTTATCTTTCTGATGTTTATATTATTTGTCATGACTACCTCCCACCTGTCTGCTGTCTATATTATTTGTCATGATTATCTTCTACATTTCTTATGTTTATATTATTTGTCATGACTATCTCCGATCTGCCTACTGTCTATATTATTTGTCATGACTATCCCCCACCAATCTGATGTCTATATTATTTGTCATGGCTATCTTCTACCTTTCTGATGTTTATACTATTTGTCATAACTATCTCCCACCTGCCTGATGTCTATATTATTTGTCATGACTATCTTCTACCTTTCTGATGTTTATATTATTTGTCACGACTATCTCCCACCTGCTTCATGTCTATGTTATTTGTCATGACTATCTCCCACCTATCTGCTGTCTATATTATTTGTCATGACTATCTCCAACCTGTCTGATGTCTATATTATTTGTCATGATTATCTCCTACCTTTCTGATGTTTATATTATTTCTCATGACTATACCCCTCCTGTCTGATATCTATATTATATGTCATTACTATCGTCTACATTTCTGATGTTTATATTATTTATCATGACTATCTTCTACCTGTCGGATGTCTATATTATTTGTCATGACTATCTCCCACCTGTCTGATGTCGATATTATTTGTCATGACTATCTCCCACTTGTCTGATTTCTATATTATTTGTCATGACTAACTTCTACCTTTCTAATGTTTATATTATTTGTCATGACTATCTTCCACCTGCCTGATGTCTATATTATTTGTCATGACTATCTTCCACCTGTAATATGTCCATATTATTTGTCATGATTATCTTCCACTTGCAAGGTGTCTATATTATTTGTCATGACTATCTTCCACCTGCCTCGTGTCTATATTATTTGTCATGACTATCTTCTACCTTTCTGATGTTTATATTATTTATCATGACTATCTCCCACCTGTCTGATGTCTATATTATTTGTCATGACTATCTTATACCTTTCTGATGTTTATATTATTTGTCATGACTATCTCCCACCTGCCTCATGTCTATATTATTTGTCATGACTATCTTCTACCTTTCTGATGTCTATATTATGTGTCATGACTATCTCCCAATTGTCTGATGTCTATATTATTTGTCATGACTATCTTCCCCCTGCAAGATGTCTATATTATTTGTCATGACTATCTACCACCTGTCTGGTGTATATACTCTTTTCGTGACTATCTTCCACCTGTCAGATATATATATATATATATATATATATTCTTTTTCGTAACTATCTTCCACCTGCTGATGTTTGTTTGAGAATAAAATCTGGTTTGTATGCCTATGTGTGTCAAAACGACTATGTGGTGTAGTTTCATGCATACGCCTCTAATGTTGATACTTAAAACTTCTCCCTCAATTTCTAATTAGTAAAGTAAGGTTGCGTTACGAGCTTTGTTGAAAGTATCATTTCTAATTAGTTATGTTTTAGATGTTTTCAACTTACACGTGTCTTTTCATCTCAAGTTTGCCTCTTGTCCGGACTGTTGGTGGTGGTCTGCGTTTGTCTGACTGGCTGTGTGTCTCACTGGCTGTGTGTGTCTCACTGGCTATATGTGCCTCCCTGGCTGTGTGTGTCTCACTGGCTGTATGTGTCTCACTGGCTGTGTGTGTCTCACTGGCTGTGTGTGTTTCACTGGCTGTATGTGTCTCACTGGCTGTATGTCTCACTGGCTGTGTGTGTCTCACTGGCTGTATGTGTCTCACTGACTGTGTGTGTCTCACTGGCTGTATGTGTCTCACTGGCTGTGTGTGTCTCACTGGCTGTGTGTGTCTCACTGGCTGTGTCTGTCCAGGGCAGGGGGCTGAGGGGTTGAAGATCGTCTCTACTGTTTTCGGGATCGTTGCCTCCTAATTGCTCTTTTCCGTCGTCTGTCAGGTAGTCTTCCTCTTGGACTGTCCTTGGCTCGGGTGTTGGTGGTGCTGGGAGCTCTGGACTAAGGGCTTCGTGTCGTGGCTAAATGTTTCTGCATTTTTTTCTGCCATGATGAACCTATCGGAAGTCAGCCATTGTTGTTCTGGTGTCTCTGGCGCTGTTAAGTGGTTCTGTCCACGTGGTTGCTGCATCGTGGCTGATGTCACTGTCTCTTGCGCGACGTTGTTTCTTTTCTTTTTCTCTGGGAACTTACTGGTCCAGTGGTCTCACAGACCACACATTTGGCTGCGTGCCCTCCTCCTAGGTATCTGAACCCACACCTTATGTGGCTTGTAGTGTCCTTGTGTGGCTTCTAGAATTATATAACGCGGAACCGGCTTCTTGGGCTTGGAAGGAAAGTTGGATTTGTCAGCGGCTGCTTTTACCCGGGATATTTTATCTCCGGGTCCCCTGTCATCTGTGCTAGAAGTCGTTTAACCGCTTCGGGCTTCACTGTAGGAGGAACCCAGTGGAGGGTGCCTTTTTTATTTTTTTTGTCCAGATGTTCTATTTATATAATCACTTTAGGGGGTGTCAGTTTCGAACACCCTCCAGTGATGTTGAGGATAGTGTGTGATGTGGGCCGCCGCCGTTAGAGACGCGTACCACCGGGTTTTTGTCTCAGAACAGTACAGATTTGAGATAACAGACCCAACTCCAAAATTCCCACCGATGACGCTGTATAGAAATGAGTCTGTCGTTTTTGAGAGCTCTGATCCTGTCACGGTAATCAGCGGGGTCTCCTGCTCGTGATTCTCTCCCATTTTCTAGGTCTAGATGTGGGTTGAGGTCAAAGCGCATTTCCACCTGAGCTGTTTCAGGTGGCTGTTCAGTGCGTACCATTTTCAGGTTAATGTTTGGCTCTGCTAGAAATCTGAAGCACTTTCATTATCATCATCATCATCATCATCAGGTGCCGTGTCGACTGGCGTTGGCTGTTATGCTTCTCCAGAGTACACGATCTTTCATACAGGCCATCAGCTCAGTTAGTGATCTCACCTCACACCATCTCGATAGACTGTCCAGTATCATTTCTCTTGGTTTTCCTCTGGATCTTCTTCCTTCTATTTTTCCTGTTGTTATAATATTTTCAATGCCCCCTCTTCTCACTGCATGTCTGATGAAAGTACATTGTCTCTCTCTCTCTCTCTCTCTCTCTCTTATTTTTTTTACAAGACGTTTTATCTCTCCAGCTCTTCTCATACATTTTCATTAGTTATTTTTGCTGTCCAGGGGATTCGCAACATTCTTCTAATAAACCACATTTCTGCTGCTTCCAATGATTTTTGTGCAGACTTGCCTATTGTCCATGATTCACTTCCATATAACAAGATAGGTTCAATATAGCATTTTAGGACTCGTTTTCTAACATTCATTGATAAAGATGTGTTAACTAATATATTTCTCATTCTCTGAAATGCAGTCTTTGCTTGGCCTATTCTGTTCCTAATTTCTGTTCTGCATTTCCCATCTGAAGTTATTACTGCTCCAAGGTATTTTAATTTCTGCACCTGCTTTAGAATAGTTGAGTTTAATTTTATACTGCATGTTGATGGATTCTGTTTCTTTGATATAACCATAGTCTCTTGTCTTTTTGATGTTCAAAGTAAGGCCTTTCTGTTCACTTTCTCTGGCCACTTTATCTAAGAGATTTTGAAGCACCTTGAGGAAAAAACACAGAAACAGCTAGAAGTGTTCCCACTGTTGTGTGATTTCTTCCAGGTAAAGGCCGGGTATAGGCTGGACATAGCCCAACTCTCCCCGAAGTCGTCCCTTCAGCTGTCGGCAGATGAATGGATTTCAGTCTTTCCTCGGACAAGATCTCGAGCGGAAGTGACGTCACGTCAACAGATGTCCTAATTGGGCGTCCTTCGTACTTACTCTACTTCGACCGTTTAGACAAGAATTTCCTATTTTTAAACTATGGCGTTCAGACACAGCCAAAATTACTGTTCCACGTAACCTTCTTGATGATCCACTATTTCTGTTAACTTTCCATTAATTTTAGTAACATGAACAAGAAAATAGTTGTCATAAATACGTTGAACTAAATACAAATACTGCAGCAACACAGACACACACACGGATACGTGCAGTTGCCCGCACAAACACATGAGCGCGCACACAAGGAAAATAAAAGGCTAGAGTACATGTCTGAGGAGAGTGTATACTTCTTGTGTAAGCCTAGGAGTTGTGAGGCAGTGACTGGCTAGAAGCAAAGAATGGGTGGAAAGTCGAGAAGGAAGTGATGGAAAGGAAGACAAATTAGGGTCATACTAGACTGATTAACTGGAACTGATGTGAAGAATTTAAAGTGTAAATAATATGAAGAATATAGAGGATAAGAAAGAAAGAAAAGGCAAACGGGATTAATGGAAGGGAGGGGGCATTTAAATAAAGATAAACTTAAATGTTCAAACTTCGTCCTCCATTGTCCACTGATAAGTCACCATTACTCGTGATCTACCAAATGTTAAAATCGATACATTCCTTCAGATTCGCCCTCAGTGTGCTCCCTTCTCTCTACATGGGAAGGTCGAACAGTTCTACCACCAATCACCATTCAGATATATTTTGCAAATAAAGCCTCCATCATATTTGTCAAAACCTCGATGACAAACTTCACATCCGGTGCCAGGAAAGCTTTCAAATGAATCCATAAAGTTACTTACCAAGAGGCTTTCAGGACAAAAAAAACTCTCTCTCCCTGACAGTTCGACACTGATACCCGTGATATTTCCCCTTGAATCCTCTCCACTTTCTCTTAGTTTACAAACAGGACCCCAGCTTTTTGTCTGAGCAAGAGACAACTAAAGAGAAAGCCAACTTATTCTAGAAAATGTAAATGATTCTGCTGAGTTATCTGCCCTGCAGTCTGGGAAACAATACCAGAACTATCAAACACTTCATGAGAGATTCACGTGCGAGTAATGATACATGACGTTATCTACAAAACAAAATGTAGGATAATAGAATAACACACATTAGGGAGACTAGTCTCAGAATGAGTGAAGGAAGAAAGCATGGTGGTACACTGTTCTCTCGTGGCTAGACGGCTGCTCGTCCGACGGGAGTCCGTGGTTCCAATCCCAGGTATTCCTCTTGTGATCTTTCTTTCTCTCATGTGTAAAAGTGCTTTTTCTACTAATTTTTCGAGGTCCTACATCACTGTGTTCTCTTACTTGAGTGATAGTTTTTAAAAAACATATGTACTCGCATGATGTCTACCAGAATTCTCACAAGACAGAATCTATCCATTTCAATAGCTCAGATTCAGGGGTAAGGCAGACTTTCACATCCGTCAGACAATGTCACACTGAAAAAACAGAAATCTCTGTGCTCTAGAAAACTGCTTTATGTATATATGTATGTATGTATATAACCCCACCAGTGGTCCATTTTATGGATCATTGCCTGTCCCAAGTCAGGAAAAAGGGGGAGGGTTGGCTTAAGGCCAGCAACCTTATCCTATAAAAAGAACTTTGCTACAGAAACGCCAAAAAGAGACTCAAGAGATATTTCGGCCCTGGGGGAGGACGGGCCTCCAGCTGGAGGAAGCATGAAGCCGGACAGTGAAAGCCAGGGAAACCAGGAAGCTGTCAGACCGACAACCGCCATCTCCACCAGGACTACCATTATTATAGGATCATGGAACGTTAGAACTATGTTTGAAGCAGGGAAATCAATGCAGGTTGCAGCGGAAATGAGGAAATACAACATTACCATCCTGGGAATCAGCGAAACAAGATGAACTGGAACTGGGCAAACAAGGATTAGCACGGGAGAGCTTTTGTTGTACTCAGGACACGAGGAGGACACCGCACCACACACGTATGGGGTGGCCCTGATGCTGTCAAAGACAGCTCAGGGAACGCTAATTGGATGGGAGACGCATGGCCCACGGATTATTATAGCCACCTTCAAAACTCAGAAGAGAAGGATAAATATGGATATCATTCAGTGTTATGCACCAACAAATGAAAGCAGCGATGATACTAAGGAGGAATTCTATGAGAGATTGCTGGGTATTGTGCAGAGTCGTCCAGAGCGGAACATGGTTATCACCATGGGTGATTTCAATGCCAAGATCGGAAGTGACAACAGGGGATACGAAGATATCATGGGGCAGCAAGGACTGGGTGTAATGAATGACAACGGAGAGAGATTTGCTGACTTTTGTGCCACAAGCAATTTGGTCATTGGAGGGAGTTTCTTCCATCATAAAGTTACATGGGTTTCTCCGGATCAGGTAACAGAGAACCAGATCGACCATATATGCATTGGGAAGAAATACAGAAGATCTCTTCAGGACGTGAGGGACAAAAGATGAGCCGATGTTGCATCAGACCACCATCTAATTGTGGCCCGATTGAAGTTAAAACTAAAGAGGACTGGGATAGGAGGCAACAGTAGACAACGCCAGAGATACAATACCACAGTTCTAAAAGATAGAACTAAGCAGGAAGAATTTAAGATCGCACTCGCCAATAAGTTTCAGATTCTACAAGATCTACCAGAAGAAGAGTCAAATGATAAGAGATGGCAAGGAGTGAAAGAAGCATTTACCTCATCATGTCAAGAAGTGCTTGGCCCAAGGACGCTGTGCCACAAGGAGTGGATCTCTGCAGAATCAATAAGGAGAATAAAGGAGAGAAAGAAGAAAAAAGCAGTACTCAACAACAGCAGCACAAGAGCCAGTAAAATTATTGTACAAGAAGCACGTAGGAAAACAAAGAGGAGCATCAGGACAGACAAAAGAACTACATAGAAACACTGGCAACAGAGGCAGAAGGAGCTGCCCGGCAGGGAAATATACAGGATCTATACTCCACAATTAAGAAGATGACTGGAAATTATAGTGTGCCGATGAGGCCAGTGAAAGACAAGAAAGGAAAAACAATACCCAATGACTGGGGACAGAGAGACAGATGGAGGCAGCACTTTGAAGAATTGTTGAATAGACCAGCCCCTCATAACCCACCGAATATTGAACCAGCCGATAGAGATCTACAAACAGATTGTGGTATACCAACAAGGGAAGAGATTTGTAAAGCCATAAAACAGCTGAAGCATGGCAAGGCAGCAGGACCTGATAACATCCTGGCAGAAGCACTGAAAACAGATATTGAGAAAAGCGTAGACATTCTTCACCCCCTCTTCAGGAAGATCTGGGAAGAGGAGCAAGTGCCTACAGAGTGGAAAGAAGGTTACCTTGTCAAGCTACCTAAGAAAGGTGACTTGAGCTCCTGCTCCAACTACAGAGGTATAACACTGCTATCAATACCAGGAAAGGTACTCAACCGAGTTCTTCTAAATAGGATAAAGGACGCGGTAGATCCACAACTCAGGGACCAAAAAGCAGGATTCCGGAAGAACAGATCCTGTACAGACCAAATAGCAACATTACGTATCATCGTAGAACAATCACTGGAGTGGAACTCACCTCTCTATGTCAATTTTATTGACTATGAGAAGGCTTTCGACAGCGTCGACAGACAGACCCTATGGAAGCTGTTGAGACACTACGGAGTACCGGAGAAGATTACCACCATCATTAAAAACTCCTATGAAGGGATGACATGTAGGGTAATCCATGGACAACAACTAACAGATGCTTTTCAAGTTAACACCGGAGTGAGACAGGGATGCCTGCTGTCACCATTTCTATCTATCCTGGCCATAGACTGGATTATGAGAAAATCAACAGAAAATAGGAGAAATGGTATTCAGTGGACGCTCTGGACTCAACTTGACGACCTAGACTTTGCTGACGACCTGGCACTTCTCTCCCAGACTAAGCAACAGATGCAAGAGAAAACCATATTAGTGGCAGAAAATTCTTCAAGACTAGGCCTTACCATCCACAAGGGAAAGAGTAAAGTTCTTAGAGTAAATGAGGTCAACGAAATGCCCATTATATTGGAAGGAGAGGAACTGGAAGAAGTTGAAAAGTTTACTTATCTGGGAAGTGTGATAGACAAGCAGGGAGGAACAGAAGCTGATGTAAAAGCAAGAATGGGCAAGGCAAGAGTAAAATTCCATCAGATGAAGAAAATATGGGGAACTTCAGCCTTGTCAATTAAATTGAAGATCAGAGTATTTAACACCATGATAAAGCCCATTCTGCTATACGGTTAAGAAACTTGGAGAACTCTGTTATGATCATGAAACGAATCCAGACATTTATTAACACATGCCTTAGAAGGATTCTACAAATACGATGGCCAGATACCATAAGTAACCAAGGAATGCAGCAGCGAACAGGCCAGCAACCAGTGGAAGACGACATCCTACGAAGAAGATGGGAATGGATCGGACACACCCTACGGAAATCCACATCCAGCACTACAAGGCAAACTCTAACATGGAACCCACAGGGTAAAAGGAGGAGAGGGAGACCAATGAACTCTTGGCGCCGAAGTCTGGACACGGACATCAAAATAATGAACCAGACATGGAGACAGTTGGAAAGAGTGGCCCAGGACCGAACTGCCTGGCGAGCTCTTGTCTGTTCCACCCATCTCAATCTTGAGTGGATTACTTTCACCCGCCACTTCTGAATTATTCTCTCTCAAAGATGTCAACTTGATGATGTGCACAGGATCACAGTTTTTGAGATGAAATGTTACAGAAGAGACATCAAAATATCTTACAAGATCAACAGAGTCAGTACAACAAACTTAGAAAAACTGGCCCCTCAGTTCCATAAAGTAAAAGAGTTGTCATTCTTTGGTCATGTTAAACAACGTTTTGGTTATAAACTGTTTCATCTTTATTTTACAGATAATACAGAAAAATTCCAAACCCTTTTAACTATTACAAATAATTAGTGTATAAGTATGTAAAACTAAGTATACGCGAAGCCACTGCAGTAAAGCTGTGATAACGAAATCTACAAACTAGGAAAAAAGTAGGAACTGTATTGTTTCTTAACGAGCACACAGTTGTGACATTTCGGTGTGAACCCTAATCATAAAAAAAAACGAAGAGGACGAAGAAATAGACAGAGAAGATAAAATACAAATTCACATGAATGCAATGTAAAAAGTAGGAATGGAAAAAATTAGAATAAAATAAAATAAATAGAGCACTTAGCTATGACTTGTACGAAGCTATGGCTTGTCCAGAGGCTATGTTCATAAGTACGTATAGTGAGGTGTATATTACTATTATGTATTATTATTATATATATATATTACACCCAACCGGTAGCATGGTCGGGTAATTTGTTGTTTGGGGTAGCCTTTATCGTGGAATAATTGGACTTGTAGGTGTTGAAGTGTTCTGACACTTTCATTTAGAAAAATGATTGGTTTTTGTTTTGTGCTTTAATCCCAAATATCCGATCCGACTTTATGTAGGGCAATTCTGGCCTTTGTAAGTAGCTCTTTGGATGTGTTTTCAGGAAAATTAATATGAAATAATGTTTGTCCTTGCTTTGTGTCGAGCTTACAAGAAGTGGGTTGTCATAGTGAAGTCATAAATGTGCGAAGTTTCGATTTGTATTTGTTATTGTAATTGTAATTTGATGGTGCTTTGATGTTGGTATATATTAATGACTGTTAAACGTCACAGTAATCACTATGAGTATGGGAAATTAGGTTTTATAGCAAACTGTTAAGTGATATGTATTAATGAAGAATTTGAGTGTTTTAGCGGAAGATTTTAATGTTTTTCTTCTGTTGTAGAGCATTTTGTCGTGCAAGAGAGTGTTTATCGTAAACGACTTGCACGTGATATTTGCCCTTTGAGCGACCTTGAGATGGATGTTGTTAGGTAAGACCCATATAAATAGTTCACGATGTAAGGTTTGTAAAGTGAGACACAAGAGTAATAAAGACTTTGGTCCCGTGGTTTAGTTCTTGGATTTTAAGTAATTTTTGTCTAAGTGTTTTATATGCTTTAATGTGTTTGTCTGTACTTTGTTTTGGTTGTCATCCAGTCGTGGTGGTGTCATGTGACTGTCTGGTTTTCCTTAATAAAGATAACCACTTATTTTTTATGGATCATTTATTATAGTTTTGGTGGTTTTTTTCTTATGTTATGTTAGTGATGTCCAGTGTTATACGATCCACAAAAGAAAAATTAGTTAACCTGTTAGTTTGCTGCAACGCAAAATATTAAATAAAAAGTTTGACCTGGGGAAAATTTTGCTGGTGCTGTTTTAGTTTCCATTTGGACCGATCTGTACACCACAAGTAGGAAGCAGTTAAAAGTGAGCACCTTAAGAAACATAACAATAAACAGATATAACATTCACATATACATGTTTTACACTGTGCCGCTTTATGTGAATATTTCACGCACCCAATAAGTTATAATAAATTAAAAGAATTACAGAATACAGGGAGAAGAATTTGATAAATTTATGGTAGTAGCATGCCATAAAAAATATCACTGATCACTGGCAGTGTCATTCCAGACAGTAAGAGTTAAATAATTATCTAAGCCAAGGTGTCACAAGGGTTAGTGTCACCCAGTGCAATGGCTCATAATGTCACACCTCAACCCACCTTCATACCCATGGACCACATTCCACTACCAGACCATACACAGTCCTTAGTAATGTATTTCTGTACTGATCTTAATTCCTACATACCTATAAATGTAATGACAACAGTAGTGGCATAAACAACAAATATAAACTACTAAAAAATTACGAAAATAAACAACTAATTTAATTAAACAACTAACAAGCATTTCAGCAACTAGTTAACATCTCGATCAAATCAGAACTTTCCTCTCTTGGTCATCAAAGCTGCGACATTTTAAAGACATACTTTATGTTGTTACCCTCTCTGGCGAAATGTTAAAGGCAGACTTTATGGTGTCACCCTCTCTGGAGACATTTTAAAGACAGGCTTTATGGTGTTACTATCTCTGATTGTGTCACCTGGTGTAGTTACCATCACCTGCACACCTACCCCCCTCCCTTCTCTCTTCCCCCCACCCCCACCCACACAAAATATCTCTCAGTGACACATCTGTCTCCAAGTTACACACATTTAGCATTTGCTATCATCTACTTTTTCTCTTTCTTTCTTCCTTCATTCCATCCTCTCCTTTTTTAAATCTATATCTGGGACATAGGTTATCAACTTTTTCTCTACAGTATATGATTATTTTAAACGTGATACTGCTGCAGTTATCAGCTCTAAACTTTGTACTTACTGTCTCTGTTGTACAAAACATATCTGCTGACTGTGACTGGCTGTGACAAACTAACAGACCAGTAGGCCGGTCTTATTGCCGGGTCTGTGCCTGTACAACTGTTTTCTTGATAAAAGTCCGGGCTATTGTTTCCATCCACAGCTCGTTCCGGCCCATAAATTATTCCATTTTCTGAGTAATTTCCAGACTGAACAGTTGCTTGCCTTAAGGCCACATTTCTTCCTGTAGAATACAGAGGTTTTAATTAAAATATTTAAATATTTGATGTCATTTACAGGGCCTTGACCCTGCACATGTGAATTTCTTCTTGTAGTAGACATACTTCAGCTACATATGTCTGTTTTATGTGCACTATTTTTAACTAGAATATAGCATTACGCAGCAATGCTGTTGTTTTCCTAGATCATGGGAGAAACCCAGTTTACCTGCATGTGGGTAGTACGAAGGTTTCGGGGATGACATTACTCTTGTGTTTTAATTTTTTTTTCGACTTCATCTACTGAAGATTTCATACCGAGCAAAGAGAAAATTGCTTAAACAGACTAGTCAACTGCAAACAGGAACACGTGGCAGCTAGAGTTATCTGTTGACCTAATTATTTTCCTGCAATATGAAGCTTTCAGTAAGTCATACTATACACTCCAGTGACTCTCAAAAGTAAGGTGAATTTCGCTCCAGAAAGGAATTTTAAGGAGAATTTTTTTTTTTCATAGGAGAAATTTGGCAGGGATTTTGGTGACTATAATTTTTTTTTAAATACTTATAACATAATTGTTACTACGGTAGAGCCGACAGCATCAATAACTCCAATTTTCTAGGTCTCCGAATAAAACTCACTCGCTACAAACTTGGACTGGGGTGTTAATTAAAGGATCGGTGTTTGTTCAGTCCCCGCTATCTAGAATCTTTCACTTATAGAACCTTGCCTGCCATTGCAATAACCATCTGGGTTAAGCTGGAAATAGTTGAAACAACCACCCAGGATACGCTGGAAATAACTGAAACAACCGCCCAGGATAAGCTGGAAATAGTTGAAACAACCGCCCAAGATAAGCTGGAAATAGTTGAAACAACCGCCCAAGATAAGCTGGAAATAGTTGAAACAACCGCCCAGGATAAGCTGGAAATAGTTGAAACAACCGCCCAAGATAAGCTGGAAATAGTTGAAACAACCGCCCAAGATAAGCTGGAAATAACTGAAACAACCGCCCAGGATAAGCTGGAAATAGTTGAAACAACCGCCCAGGATAAGCTGGAAAGAGTTGCTTTATGCTAGTATTGTGTGTGCGAGAACAGAACGGTGATGAATGTGTGTATGCTGTGTTATTATTCAATATATATGTAAATATATTTTAGTTGAAATGTTAGTCTTTTGTTAATTTAAAGCAGCATTAGATATTTAATGCTTGCTGTAATGCACCAGGGTGAAACAGTAACATGATATCAACAGAAATATTGATGCCATGTACTCACACTCTGGCATCTCACATCTTGAACACACAACAACATCATCTGTAAGATACATTCTGACAGGAAACACCACAGTGGTACTACATTTAGGAGGAACAACACATTTTTGGAGGACTTCGACTACATGTTTAGTGGCGGAAAATGATGATTATGGATCCGTACAATTGCAGATGACGTTTATAATAACATCCCATATCTAAAACTACTGTTGGAACAGTAGAGAATATGAAAATACTGACAGCAGAATCAATGCCACTTGTTTCATCACAGACAGACAGAAGAAAAAAAAAGTAAACTAGAGACATAGTCTGTCTCTCTCTTGTTAACAATAGGTCATGACGAACTAAAAACACTTCTGTTCTCTCTAGAGCCAAGACCAGACTCTCACTAAGTCGATACTTTCACACACAACAACCATGTAAAACTTATCCTAACAATTCGTTCTGTAGACTCGAGAATAACTAAGAGCTTCTTATCGAGGCAGGGCGTGGTCAGATAGTTTAAACGTGAATAAACAAGGGAATCAACCACATTAAATATGAATAGCAGGGGAAACAATCTACGAACATCTCTTACACCATGTGGACAGACTGGAGTGTACAGCTACTGTTAAGGCTCCAAGAAGAGTTCTGAGAGAGTGTATCCAACCAAACGTGGTGTTCAACATCTTGTCTGTCTGGCTTTTACTATCTAGCATCATCACCGCAGAAACTTTGTCTTTTCAAAATATGTGGGATATGATGTACGATTAAACCTCAATATATGGGGTTAATTAATTCGTGCAACGGGGATATTACATTTATCGTAACGGCGCATATCGACGCTAAAAAAAAAATACAACAAGGAAACCTCTAATTCATCCATGATGTTTTATTTAAAACATTTCTCACAAGACTTAATTCAAGCTTTTAAGTTTTAACTGTAAAAAATAATGAAAAGAAGTAAGCCTTAAAAAAATAATGTTTAGTAAAGAAATGAACTACAAACTGAGTGAAAATGGATGTATTACTTATAAGACTGTCCTGCTATATGGTTCGGAGACATGGGTTATGACTAGGACAATACGACAGAGGATACAAACATTCAGGTCTCAGCCTGAACAAAAAGAAGACTCAAGTGATGGTCAAATCAAAGAAAAGAATACCACCAAAATGTAGCACTACCATATGGAACAAATCTGAAACAAGCTGATAGATTCAAGTACTTAGGAACGATTATAACAGCTGATGGGAAATGTCACAACGAAATAAAAAGCAGTCGTGCTCAGGCCAAGTCAGCATTCCAGACAACGAGACACATCTTGTGCAACAGATCCGTATCAATGGAAACGAGATTCCAAGTACTTAAATGTTACATCGAACCAATTGTGTTTTATGGGTGTGACGCATAGTCTATGAATAAGAGAGTACAGCGAGAAATGGAGGCCATGGAGATGTGGTTTATAAGCAGGATGTTGAAGGTACCATGGACAGCCAAGAAAACCAATTAAGAAGTCTTAAGAGAGGCTGGAGTTAAAAATCAAATTATAGCAAAGATCAGAGCCAGACAAGCGGGCTTTATAGGACATTTCCTAAGAAGAGGAAAACTGGAACACACTGTGGCAACTGGAAAATTTGAAGGAAGAAGAGACAGAGGAAGACACAGAGAGAAGTTACTGGATGGGCTGTCAGTGTGGCTAGAAAGAAAGTCACCGGCGGATCTCACAACCAAGTCTAAAGACAGGGAATTCTGGAGAGAAATGATCGTCTACGCCAAGCGGCATGGCACTTGGATTGAATTCAATAGAAATATTCATGAAATACTGCTTGAGGTTTAAACATTAAACGGCAGGATAAGATAAGGAACGAGGACGTCTGGGAAAGGGCAGGACAAAAACCTATGAACCTACAAATCATGTCTAAGAAATGAAGGAGGATTGGCCACACTCTGCGGAAACCCAACACCAACATAACAAGTCAAGCACTGACATGGAATCCTTAAGGAACTAGAAAACAAGGAAGACCTAGACTTACTCGGAGAAGATGAATTATGAAAATGCTCAGAGACAAGGAATACACATGGAAGGAAGCAGAGAATAATTCCAAGAACAGAGATGTCAGAAAAGCATTTAATCGTAAGCTATGCTCTCAAAGGAGCGAAAGGCGATGATGATGATGATGACGATGACGATGATGATGATGATGATGATGATGATGATGATGAAGATGGTGATTACTTTCAGAAAAAATAATGTAAACAGTCTGGCCTGTTTTCTTTGTAAAAAATTCTATAATAGTTAATTATGCTTTTGGGGTTTTCGCAAACTAGCTCCACTCCACATTCAGATCTACATCCATAATTTGTTGTTTTAAATGTTCCAAACTTGTAAGCGTCTGCTCAGATTTCGTGGCAGAACTTCCTTTCAGACACTCTCCTCTCCTTCAGTCCCAAGTTGTTCTTTCTCGTGGCCAGCACACTGTTGCTCCAGCTCTATAAGATCAGTGCCAGTGAGTGGCATACTCTGACAATAAGGGCATCAACATCATCAAAGCCAAGATTCTTTCGAAAGACTTTTTTTTATTAAATGATAAATGTAATTGGTTTTTCGAAATCATTATTATTATTATTATTATTATTATTATTATTATTATTATTATTATGTGCGGTGCAAGATAGTGTGTACGATTATGCTTCTCTATCTTGTGAGGTAATAATTGTTTCCAGTTAATTCAGAAGCTTTTCTTTTTCCATGTCACTTGGTCTGTCCACTGAGATATTTCTCTTTTGACCTTTCTCACTCCATTTTCCGTTGAATTTTCCTGTCAAATAACTAGGTTCTTTAAATCAGGATATTTAAGAGTAATGTTCTAAGTGTACTACTCTGTGGAAATAGATGCTGGAAAATCACAAAACTATAGAAAACAAGTTGAATTCTTTCCAGATAAACGTTTATGAAAAATTAGAACAAAATATTTTGGCCAAACATCATAAGAAATAACATCTTGTTGGCAGAAATGCAGATGAAGCCACTGACAACAATTATTTAGGAAAGACGCTGGCGATGGTTGGGACATGTGTTCCAGATGATTGACAACTCACTACCAAAAATACCACTAAGATGTAAACCACAGGGGAATAGAAGTAAGGCTGGACCTAAAGAGACATGGAGAAGAACAACAGAGAAGATGCTGAACAATAGAGGGCTCACCTGGGCAAGAGCAGAAACAAGGCAAGGGATAGGCATTTCTGGAAAACCACTGCGAAGCCTCATGTGCCCTGGGCATTTAAGATTCGGAGAAAGAGAGAGAGAGAGAGAGAGAAAGAGAGAGAGAGAACTATGTTCTTTGACTTCTGTCTTCTCATGACACGCCAACAAAATGTATTCTTTTTTTCTCATCAATATAACTAGTTTTCTTTGTTCTAAAACTTCTTTGATGACTTCTTCGTTTGTTTTTCTGTCTGCCCAGGGTATGTGTTGTATCTTTCTCCTAAACCACGATTCCGTTGCTTCCTATTTTCTTCTTCATTTTTTTTTTTACTTTCCAATTTCACAACCATATAGCAATGTTGGCTATATATAGCGCTGTTATACTACTTTCGTCACGTGTATTGACATTTTATTCTTGGTCAATATCTTCTTCATGTCTAAGAAAGCTGCCTTTGCCTTAGCTGTTCGTGACTGTTTTTCATTTCTGCACTTGTTCTCACCTGTTATTGTTCCAAGATAACTGAATTTATTTACTTGTGTCAGTGTCTTTCCGTATGAAATGTTGCACTTTGGTTATGTTTCTTCAAGTCCCATACTTTCATCATTATCAAATCATTTAACAATGTCAAGTCTTGTCTCCAAAGTAATAACTTTATTTTTTTTTCCTTGTTGGATTTCGCTGATGCATCCATTTTCCATTTAGTCTTGGTAATGTTTTACAAAATATTAATTTTTAACTATTTAAAATAATTACTTTGCTTAACACGTGAGATACTGCTTTGACACGGCTGTTTTAACTCTTAACATAAACTGAGTACGAGGCATCATAAAGGCCTGTAAACTATATTTCTGTATTTTCTGTCAACAGTTTTTTCTTTAAATAATGGACCACCCTATTAGAAATATTACATGCACATACACAGATATGATAAACATGTTTATTACCAGATAAACAGGAAAACCTGCTGTAGTGAAAGGTGTTAGAGCTATGTTTAAGATAAGAGTAATAACTTTAATGTTGTGATATGAACTTTGTTAGTGCAAGTGTCAAGGTCATAGCTTGACCTCATTTCTCCTACTAATAAAATTTGCCATAATTGTGTAAGATGAATGTAAGGTCAACAAAAGATTGAATTGTTGATCAGCCTGGCAGCTTTAAAAAAAGTAACTAGGGTCAGGTTATATTAAAGAAGAGAGCTGAGATGTGACTGAACAGCTAGATTAGTTGATTCTTAAAACCTGAGACGGACATGGACGAAAGAGTTAAGGACAGAAGACATTTTTTTTTCTAATTGGCACGTCGTGGTGATAGAGTGAGGACACTATTTTCTTCTCATAACTATTTTGTAATTGTGTTTAGTAGGGGAAACATGATTTTTTATTTTTTGTAGTTATGGGAAACTTTGCACAAAAAGAGAACGTAAAAAACAGAAAACCCATCAGGTAATGCTGAAAGTCCAGAATATTTGTTAACTGATTGGACAGCGAAGCAAGTCAAGCAGCAATGTTCGAGATAACTTAAGAAAATTGATATTACTGTTTCGTAAAAGAGTTTCTGTAGGAGAGAATTCTCCGATTCTATCCTAGATTAAAGGGGGAAGGGTGGGTTGCTTAAGCAGCGGAGCAGAAAGAGAAGTGAAGTGAAGTTAGTGAACTGTGAAGATGAACCTGGGGTTGTGTGTGGCACAACCGACATAGTTTGATCTGTAATCATGAGAATCTGTTAACATCTATGAGTTTGTAGGCAACTACAGCATGCTAGTTATTGTGCCATTATAGTGAGAAGTGATTTTTTTAAAGGTTGACTTGTGACTCTTCTGCCATTTTAGTACTGTATTAAAGCTGGACTTATCAGATAGACATAAGCTGTCGAGTTTTGTCTTCTTTTCTTGTTATTAGATCAACATAAACTGTTAAGTGATCTCCCCTTTCCTGTGTTGTAATGAAGTTGTGAAACTCCTACTAAATAATGACAAACCGAACTGATCAAAATCTAATATATATCAAGTTTACCTATACTAGGATCTTCGTGGATACTTTCTTCTACTCCATGATCTCACTTTTTATTGTCTTTTAACAACTGAAACTCGAATGTATCACTTCAATAGGACGATATTTGCCTAGGCAAAATAGGCCCTCTCACTTATTAATTATTGCAAAACACACCCTTGTACATTTTGGGTGAGCATTCTGTACAGATTAAGTTGTAAGAAATCTGCTCGACTGTATCCTCCGTCAAAGATGATAACATAACCTCCAGGATCTGATACACGGAATGCTTTAATCTTGACAGGGCTGAACAGACTCTTGTAGTTTGTACAATATATTAGAACGTGTAACAAGTGGCAATAAGAAAGAAAAGAAATACAGAAGTTAATTTACGGGTTCGTAAAGAAAACACAAACTGGGGAGAAAAAAAAACATGAAAACTTAACTTTCTATCATCACTTACCTCCATTGACGTAAACAGAACACAAAGACTTGACTTATTTCTATCATCATTTACCTACACTGGTGTAAATAAAATGCAACGACCTAACTTCTTTCTATCATCACTTACCTCCACTGACGTAAACAGAACACAACGACTTGACTTCTTTCTATCATCACTTACCTCCACTGACGTAAACAGAACACAACGACTTGACTCCTTCCCCTGCCAACTTCACCAAGTTTACGGTCGTGTTCAGATCACAGAAAACGTCCTTAGTTCTACTGTCAATGTTCGGACTCTTCACACAAGTTACATTTAAAAATGTGTTTCCGCCGTCTTTACTGAACTGAACCGTCACAGTGTTAAGTGCATCTGTTACAGAAGTGAAGATAAAATTAGAAAGAAAAACAAAATATAATCAAAATTAAATATGTACTGCCATTTTGAAAACTGATATATAACGTCAATTTGAAAAGAAAAACGTGACTTTTTTTTAAACTGTAATTTTCAAACCACCGATTTTAGTAAAGATGTGTTTTATCATAAAAATATTATAACATTATTAATAGTAGGATAATCATAAGTGTTTTCTAAAACAAAAGTTATATATTTTTAGAAACAATTAGAATATCAGGAGACAAAGCACAAGAACTGCAACGGGGTGTGCATGTAAATGATGAGTGTAGAGTAAGGAATAAAAAAGATGGAATGACAAGAGTAACTTTTTGTGAATAATAATCTGATACGGGAATGATGGTATGGCAGTGGTTTCCTTTTGTCTTCTGCTCGGTTTGTATACGGTTTTCTCCTCTAGCCTTTGTTTAATGAGACACCTGTTTTGTTCTGGTGCTATTTCTTCATATAAATACAGCTGACCTCTGTATCTAGAGGACATTCCACGAACCGCTACCCGGTGGAGGCATCTGGTAGAAGGACAGACCCCTCGTGAAAAAATAGACTTTAAAGAACCTAGTAATCACTGGACAATTCAAGGGAAAAAGGAAGAGAGAAAGACTAATAGAAAAATGACTCAGTGGACTAAACAAAAAAGCAGGTGCAGAAATTCAAATACCTTGGAGCAGTAATAACTTCAGATGGGAAATGCAGAACAGAAATTAGGAACAGAATAGGCCAAGCAAAGACTGCATTTCAGAGAATGAGAAACATATTGACCAACACATCCTTATCAATGAATGTTAGAAAACGAGTCCTAAAATGCTATATTGAACCTATCTTGTTATATGGAAGTGAATCATGGACAATAGGCAAGTCTGCACAAAAATCATTGGAAGCAGCAGAAATGTGGTTTATTAGAAGAATGTTGCGAATCCCCTGGACAGCAAAAATAACTAATGAAGAATGTATGAGAAGAGATGGAGAGACAAAAAACCTTGTCAAAAAGATAAGAGAGAGAGACAGTGTACTTTCATAGGACATGCAATGAGAAGAGGGGGCATTGAAAATATTATAACAACAGGAAAAATAGAAGGAAGAAGATCAAGAGGAAGACCAAGAGAAATGATACTGGACAGTCTGACGGGATGGTGTGAGAGGAGATCACCAACTGAACTGATGGCCTGCATGAAGGATCGTGTACTCTGGAGAAGCATAATAGCCACCGCCAGTCGGCACAGCACATGATGATGATGATGATGGACTAAACAAGTGACTTGGAAAAAAAAAAGTGTCAGAATTATTCAGTGACACCAGTGACTGGACAAGATGTACAAGCATGATCGCCAATGCTATCCGGCATGACACATAGTAATAATAATAATAATAATAGTAGTATAGTAGTAATAATATATATATATATATATACATATATATATATATATTCAGAACACTGATGGGATGATCAATAGAAGTAAAGACGGACCTATACTTATGCTTCATAGACTACTATAAAGCATTTGATAAAGTCAGACATACAAAAACTCTAAGAATGCTTTAAGACATCAACATAAATGGGAAAGATGTGAAACTCATCAAACACATATACCGGCAGCAATCAGTGGCAATGAGGGTCGAGAACCAAATAGGAGCATTACAAGACATAAAATTGGGAGTGAGACAAGGATGTGTTCTATCTCCTGACCTCTTTTCCTTGTGCAGCGAAAACATAATGAGAAATATAGAGAGTCTGCCAGGAATATCAAATGGCGGTTACAACCTTAACAACTTAAGATATGCAGACGACACAGTTCTGATTGCTAAAATTGAAGAGGAGCTACAGGCTCTTCTAGACACCGTGGTTCGTGAAAGTAAAAGTAATGGTCCCAGTCTGAATAAAAATAAGACTGAAATGATGGTCAAATCAAAGAAAAGAATACTAGCAAAATGTAGCATTACCATCGATGGCACAAATCTGAAACAAGTTGATGGATTCAAGTACTTAGGAACGATTATAACAGCTGATGGGAAATGTTATAACGAAATAAAGAGTAGACGTGCTGAGGCCAAGTCAGCGTTCCAGAAAATGAGAAACATCTTGTGCAACAGATTCATATCAATGGAAACAAGATTCAGAGAACTTAAATGTTACATTGCGACAATTTTGTTTTATGGATGTGAAACATGGTCCATGAATAAGAGAGAACAACGAGAAATGGAGGTCATGGAAATGTGGTTTATAAGCAGGATGTTGAAGGTACCATGGACAGCTAAGAAAACCAATGAAGAAGTCTTAAGAGTTAAAAGGCAAATTACAACAAAGATCAGAGGCAGACAAACGAGATTTGTAGGACATTTTCTGAAAATGAGGAAAATTGGAAGACACTGTGGCAACTGGACAAATGGAGGGAAGAATAGACAGAGGAAGACAGAGAGAGAAGTTACTGGATGGACTGTCAGTGTGGCTAGGAAGAAAGTCACCGGCGAATCTTATAATCAAGTCTAAAGACAGGGAAAAGTGGAGAGAAATGATCGTCTACGCCACGCGGCATGGCATTTAATTGATTGACTGAATGAGATGAATAGTGAAACTCCCGCTGCCGTTTAAGTTCAAGTTCAGTCTCCATCGGCATTGGGGGGGGGGGCTCGGGCTAGAGGTGGCACGAGGGTAACATGTAATAATAATCGAAAATGACCGATATTAGTGTATACTCCATAGTTTTCAGAATCGCTGAGGTAAGTAATGACACTCCGGATACCGTTTACGTCCAGGTTCACCCCCATAGGCTTTTGTGAGTGGGGGGGGGGGTGGTAAGAGAGGAGGGGTGGGAGGGGGATAGGTGTGACATGTAAAAGTAATCGAAAACGACCGACATTAGTATGAGTTTTCGGCGTCGCTGAGATGAGTAGTGACACGCCCGATGTCGTTTACGTCCAAATTCAGCCCCCATCCACATGGCGGGTGAGAAGGGGTGAAAATTATGGTGAGAATCTCCAACTATTTTACTACGGAACCTCGACCCTCTTAAAATTTGCAACGGCACAAGTCTGTGTGTAAAGAGGATGCTGGGCAATGTAGCTGAAGCGACAATTTTTACAGGAGAAGGAGAGGGTGAAGCAGTTTTTATCACACGGATACCACTCATTCCGACACATCTCCCTTTTAACTTTAAGTTATTGCAATTTCCAGTGAGACTTTCGTCCTCGCTCACGATCAATAAGTCACAGGGACAGTCTACACATTATAAAGTATTTTACAATTTCACTATAATATTATTTCAACTCAAAATTTGATTCTATACCACATTTTAGAGTCACCTCCAGGAGCAAGAATAAATAATTTTTTGGGGTGACCCCACCCTTGAGGAAGCAACATGAGGTTGTCCGTGGGAGAATCATGGCGATCTCAAATCCATTCCGAAGGTATTAATAACTAAAGCTAATTCTTACTTTTCATACAATGTTATTAGACTAGGTTATGCTCGTAATTTATATTATTGTACAATATAAAAACTATATAATGTATATTATTATATAATATAAATAAGTAGGGACATTGATAAAATGGGCAGTATGTTTGATAGAGGCCAGTTTTTTTTTTCTTTTATATTACTTAGAGAAATATGCCCCGTCCCCTCCTTGGTTAAACAGAGATCAGACAGTCAGTGAACAGGAGTAACTCAAGTTATAGATGATTTTATGAAAATCCTTCAAATTCATGTTGACCTAATTTATGGAAGCTAACTTACGCATTTTATCGTAATCAACTTACAGATCTACTTTATATGAAGAGTTAGTAGGATACTAAGGTTATTGGTATCGTGTACGATTCAGATAAAAAGTATTAGCACCCACCCGAGAATCATAATAAAAATAAGAATAATTAAACATTAATTAAACACAAAGGAAGTAAATCGGCTGCATTTTCATGTGCATATATGCAACAAACTCGTGGATATTCCCTGTTTTTTTTTAGAATCTGATTTGTTTAGAAATTTACTCCAGTAATGATCATTTAAGTACGAATAAATTAGTGAAAAACGAGGCTTTTTGTTTTGATTTGTTTAATTAATATATTCTTGATTTTTAAATTGAACTCACTAAAAAGTTTGAAAAAAGTACGAATTATGATGAATATCAGTAAGTAAAATAGGTACAGTTAATATGAAGTTGCTAAATAAAGAAATATGTGGCTTACTGTTATATTAAATGAACCATTATATTCCAGACCTTCATCAAAGGCAAATTATCGCGCTAAGATTTTTTTTAACCCGTGCAACTGTATCTGTTTTTCACCTTGCATGAAGTACTTCCGTAATAGCAGTCAATGAAATATTCGGAACTTTATACCTTTTCTTTTTAAATATAAAATTAAACACACTTTAACAAAATCACCCGGAATTTAAATATGAAGAGCTTTTTTCTTACTTTTTTTTGCAATGAGATTTAATCCCTACAAAATCTTCACATGCTGAGACGAACTGAAAATGGACTTATTCTTTTTTATACACATTGAGCATCATCAGCCTGCCTCCCCGGTTATCCTCCAACCGATTTAATCTGGTTACTTTTTGCTATGTTTTTAGTAATATAAACCGATTACAGTAAGCGATGATCTAGATACGTTTCGCTTGTTCTTCTTTTTAACCGGCAATTTACCTGTAACTGCTGGTTAACGCGGTCACAGGTTTACGAATATTTTATTGTTACTGTTATGTTTTGGTATTGCGAGTATTTCTCAAAGCAGTATTTGGATGCCCCCCCCCCCAAGTTTTTTGTTCACGAAAATTAGGATTACATTAGAGCTCAAGACATAAGCACAGGCTCATGTTTCCACAGTGATTAAAACAAGTCTGATCTCGACTTAACTTCAACAACAAACCATACTAATAAGAGCGCAAGTGTTCTGATTATTATTTTAATGATTTTATTATGTGTGCTATGTTTAATAATCTAGGACGAGGAAAACTCCAACATCCACTGGATACATTCCTGCTGGAATATGTTTATACGTAACGTGTTTATTTGTATTGAAACTGTATAATTAGTCTGAAAAACAATTTTATACTCAGGGATTTTCTAAATTAAAAAAATATTGGTAAATTATCCCATCCGTTGACAGCGACGAAGCATAAATAAGATGAAAGCTCCCCCTATGTAACAGATGTATTTTCATTACTTTAGCGTGCTCCAAGTGTTTAGTTTTTACCGAAGTGTGAGACCCACATGTTTTGTTTGAAAGGTTAGATCTTCATCGCTGGGTCCAGCAGTTCTCATGAAAAGTCCGCAAGCCTGAACTGATCACGTAGAGGAAGAAGAGGTGGGGGGGGGGGGGTTATGAGATTTTTTTTATGGGGGGGGGAGGGGGCAAGACAGAGAGAAGACGGACAGTTTTGAAGGACTTATGCCCTTCTGTGACAACACAATAATCTATTCTTGCCTTCTGGCCTGGCCTCTAGCCAGGTTGATGTTTGTCTTCCTTGTGGTGCATATACGTCCACTCACTAATAAATACGCCTTGTATGATCATTTCTAGCCAGAAGTAAACCATCATCATACATTTTTTAACATAATGTCTCTGTACACTTCATTTTAGCGTCAGACTGTTGATTGTTATGTGAATTCACCTGGATACTTGTAAGAACGATTTAGCATCTTCACTTGATCGACATTTTGTCTACCTGTGTCTACACTTCATAGACAAAACGGTTAGACACGGCTTGTTGGTACCAGGTGCAGAAATGTTTTAAACTAACCTTAGTAACAAACCAAGACAACAGCTACACAAAAACCCATGCATGAAATTGCTATCTTAGGATTTTCGGTATTAATATTAAAGCGTTATAGGCTCAGTTATACAGAATAAACGTTTCTGATGTACTTTATAATCTCACTATTTTAATTAGTCAGGAAAAAGCAGATTGGTTGACATAAGGAACAATCTTAGACTTCATGTTTAATGAAAAATCTTACTCACCGATGTTTGTAGCTTTCAGTCTCAGCCACGTGATAGTGTATGAAGACGTGGCCCACGACAAGGTTAAAGTTTGTAATGTGTTGTCTGTGTTACAGGTAGTATCGTCGCCATCAGTGAGAGCATTATTCGGATACAAGGAAGGTGTGACAGAACTGTTCTGAGCCAAATCCGCTGCAAATCAAATAAACTTATACAATATTGTAACCGAACTGTTAAAGCACGAGACAGGAAAGAGAGGATAAATGGAAAATTAAAATACACTTGATGAACTACCAGGTTTACTTGTGTGGAGCGCTTGAGAAGAGAATCATCACTTAAATACTTAACTGATCTCTCTTAGTAACTTAGGTACAGAATAATTAAAGAAACACGAGACAGTCGAGGGAGGTAGAAAAAAAGAGCCATATCCTGACATTCATGATTGTTTCGTCAAACAGATTTACTGTCACTGTGGGGACGTGTAATGTGTAGACATCAGGTATATGTTAGCCGTACATCTCGTGTAATTTCTAGTAATAAATTGATGGCAGGAGGTTACAAGGAAACGTCTCTGCCAGAGGAGGAAAGTTGTCTTTTAATCTGTAGCCTGATCACCATAATATCACGTTTAGTTTCATTCTATCAGCGACGCAGGTTTAACTTTCCATAGTCTAAAATGAATGTTCTGAATCAGTGTCTTGTGTAAAATAGCTCCAGGAAATTATTTTTATTATGATAATCAAGAATACTGGAAAATATAACGTTTAAAAGCTCCTTGTTAAAAATCTTTGTTCCAGAAAGCTCTTCTGTTTTACACAGTTATTTTGTAGAAGACGGAAGCGAGTACAGGGCAGAATGTTACTTGAGTCCCTACAGAGTGCAGGTTGTAATACGGACGAGAACGATTTAGAGGGGAGATAATTAAGCTCGTATTTGATTGATTGACAGATCTTTTGGACCAACATTGGCTCATAGGGCGGAAATCATATCTTTCCATGTCTGACAACTCACCGCCACCCGCTGTAGGTCTTGGACAGTTTTGAATCCTATAGTTGTACTCTCTCTAGTGATGGTTCTACGTAGTCTCCCGTGGCCTGCCTTAATCTCTTATCGTTCAATTAATATTCACACTACTAAGAAGCTGGTCAGTGTTGACAACTAGACGGCTTTACAAAGAACTGATACTCCAAGAAGACTTATTGCACGAGCTTAATTCATTCATTCAAATGCCATGCGGCGTGGGGTAGGCGATAAATTCTTTCCACAATTCCCTGTCTTTAGACTTGATTATGAGATCCACCGGTGACTTTCTTCCTAGACACACTAACAGCCCAACTTCTTTCTCTCTGTCTTCCTCTGTCTCTTCTTCCTTTACTTTTTCCACTTGACACAGTGAGATCCAGTTTTCATCTTTTCATGAACTGTCCTATATATCTCGTTCGTCTGCCTCTAATCTTTGCTATAATTTGCTTTTAATCCAGCCTCTCTTAAGACTTCTTCTTTGGTTTTCTTGGCTGTTCATGGTACCTTCAACATCCTACTTATAAACCACACTTCCATGGCCTAATTTCTCGCTGTACTCTCTTATTCATAGACCATGCTTCACACCCATAAAACAAAACTGACTCGATGTAACATTTAAGTACTTGGAATCTTGTTTCCATTGATACGGCTCTGTTGCAAAAGATGTGTCTCATTGACTGGAACGCTGTCTTGGCTTGAGCACGTCTGCTTTTTATTTCGTTATGACAGTTCCCATCAGTTGTTATAATTGTTCATAACTAATTGAATCTATCAACTTGTTTCAGACTTGTGCCATCGATGGTAATGCTACATTTTGGTGTTATTCTTTTTCTTTGAGATGACCATCACTTCAGACTTCTTTTTGTTCAGGCTGAGACCTTTATTTTTACTTTCACGAACCACGACGTCCAGAAGAGCATGTAGCTCCCCTTCACTTATAGCAATCAGGATTGTGTCGTCTGCATATCTTAAGTTGTTAATGGCGTACCGCCAACTGATATTCCTGGCAAGATCCCTATATTTCTCATTATGTATTCGCTGTACAAGGAGAAGAGGTCAGGAGATAGAACACATCCTTGTCTCACTCCAAAACTGTATGTCTTAGAATGCTCCTATTTGGTTCTCAACCCTTACTGCTGATTCCAGCCATATGTTTTTGATAAGTTTCAGATCTTTGCCATCTATGTTGATGTCTTCCAGCATATAATTTCTGTGTGTCTCACTTTATCAAATGTTTTTCAGTAGTCTATGAAGCGTAAGTATAGATCCATTTTTATTTTTGTTGATTATATATATGGCTTTACTTGTACGTTTTCCTTCGACGAAGCTTCACTGTTCTTCCGCGATTTCTGATTTTATTTTGCTCCTGACTCTTCTTATAACAATACGAATTAGGATTTTGGTAACATGGCTCATAAGACTAATGTTTCGATGGTCTTATCAATCAACTGCACCTTGTTTCTCTGGTAGGGCAATGAAAACTGGTTGCAAAAGGTCTGATGGGACATAGTTACTGTTATAGATGTCATTCAACAATCTGATAATTATTTCTATGCCAAGCTCTCCTAATTCTTCCAATTCTTCCTTGGTGATTTTATTTGGTCCTGACGTTTTGTTGTTTTTCATTTTATTTGATACCTTTTTCCATTTCTGCTTTTAATATGTGAGATCCTTCATTATTGTTTCGTATGTCTATTTCGCATCTATTGTCCTCATAGAGTTCTCTAATGTATTCGCTCAATCTTGCCATTATTTCATCTCTGCCCATTATTGTATGCCCCTCCTTTGACTTCGGGCAATCAGTCTTGTGGTATGTCCTTTTGTTTGTTAACTCCTTTATTTGTTTGTACATATCTCTTGCATTTTCATGATGGTGTATCAATATTTCACTACATTTTTTATTTAGCCACTCGTCCTTAGCTGTATTGCATTTGTGTCTTATTTCTGTATTTATTTTGTCATATTCATCTTTATTGTTCTTAAGACTCCTTCACTGATCCATTAGTTGCAAAATTTCTTCTGTCATCCACCCCTGTTTAGCGTGTCTATTATTTTGAGTTAGTATTTCGATAGATATTTGCTGAATAGTCTTTGAGCATATTCCATTGTTTATCAACCGTTTCAATCTTTTCTATAGCATTATATATATATATATATATATATATATATATATATTATATATATATATATATATATATACATATATATGTGTGTGTACTATGTTCCTATATTGTTCTTGTATTGCTTTATCTTTCTGTAACAGCTCTCTGTTTAGTTCTTTGTTTTTTAGTTGCTACTTTTACCTCTTCAGCCTGATTCTCACTTTTCCTACGACTGGGATGTGGTCACTGTTGCAATCTGCGCTTGGTCTTGTTTTCACGGATATTAGTGAGTTCCTGAATCTTCTGTTGATCATAATGTAATCTGTCTGGTTACGTATGTTACTATTTTGGGCTTTTCCATGTCCATAGTCGCCTAGGGTGTTGTTGAAACCAAGTATTTCCTATTATCATTTTATTCTTTTCTGCCCACTCAATAAACATCTCTCCTCTTGTATTTCTGATTCCTGGTCCATACTTGCCAGTAGCTTCATTGTCTTGTTCAGTCCCTACTTTCACGTTCAAATCACCCAGCACAAAGTTTACTTCCCATGGTTTGCACTGTTTCATTGCCATGTCCAGATTGTTATAAAATTCCTTTTATCTCATCATCAGAGCTTTCTGATGTTGGTGCGTATACTTGTATGAGATTTGTGTCTATTGGATAGCCCTGTAATTTAACCATTAATACTCTCTCTGATATATACCAGAAGCCTTTCACAGTTCTTGCTGTCTTATCCATTATTATGCAAACTGCATTTCTACACTGGTTTCCCCCGGAATATATTATTTTGAAGTCTTTATGATCTCTGCTTCTTGTTCCAGTCCATCTCATTTCACATAAACCAAGGATGTTAATTTTCATTCTCTTCATTTCTTGTTTGATGTTTTCCTGTTTTCCAAGTTCTGTTAATGTTGTAATGTTCCATGTTGCAATTTCTGTGGTGTTGCTTTTTTTTTGCGTAAAATAGTTGGATGACGATCTGGTATCACCTGTCGCACGTGATACTCCATACCAGATGATGTGGTTCCACTAGAACCCCCATTAACGTCGTTATGATTCAAAGAATTGTGGATTGTCATGATTGTTCTTGGGACTGTACAGTGTTGGTTTTCCCGTGCTTTCCATAGGTTTGTTTATGCTTTACTCCACTAGCCTTTGATTCTGGCCAGAGCCTACCCTACAAGAGATTTATGCACCTACATCAGCAGCAGAAGAAGAGGAAGTAGAAGACTTTTATAACACACTGCAAGCCACAATAGAGGAGGTACGAGAAAATGATATTATATTAATAATGACGGATTTTAATGCAAAGACTAGTAAAGAAAAGCAGAAGATGAAGGACATGTTGTAGGGAAATTTAGCATAGTACATAGAAACGAGGCAGCTGACAATCTGATGGCGTTTTTAATGGAAAATGAGCCAATGATTGCTAACACACTTTTTAAACAACATCCAAGAAGACTTTACAAATGGACATCAGCTGATGGGAAAACCAAGAATCAAATAGATTACAGTTTAGTGCAAAGAATGTGAAGATCAAGTATAACATCAGCAAAAATTTTACCACGTGCTGATTGTGACACTGATCATGAGTTATTAATAGCAAACATGAAGATAAATATAAAAAATACAGTTACGGCATCAAGACCACTCCGCTTTGATCTTACAAAAGTACAAGAACAATGCGGTATAGGAGTGAAGAACCGTTTCGAAATCCTGACGGTTGTACAGAAAGAGATGATACCAGATTAATTCGCTACGCATGCAAGAGATATCTAAATAACAACAGCTGAAGACATGGTTCCAGTCAAGAAAACACAAACGAATTGATGGATTACAGCAAGCACACTAGAACTGATAAAACAATGTAGAGAAATGAAGACGCAAAGGAAAGTTACAAAAAACAACAAAGAGGAATATAAATCTTTAACAAAAGAAGTACGAAGAAACATAAGAAAAGACAAAAAACAATACATACAAGATTGATGTGAAAGAAAAGAAGGACATCAGAAGTGTGGAATGGATAGTGAAATGTTAAAGAAATGAAGACATTGACGAGAAATGCCACACATAAGCTAAATGTAATTTGTGACGAGATGGGGAATAACTTCACAGAGACAGAGAAAATTCTAGAAAGATTGAAATAATATTGCAGAAGAATGTATGAAACAACCGACTGTAGAAGCAGAAATCAACAGTGTGAATTATTATTGGAGAAGAAAGAACCTGAACAGACAATAGAAGAAGTTTTATGGGCAATAAATAGTCTGAAAAGTTTTTAATCACCATGATGTGATGAGATTACAGGTGAATTTATTAAAGTAGGATGAAAGGAATGTGCAAGAATATATCATCTTATATCTTATATCTTATATCCTTCCCGTGCCGTTAGACGTCACATAGGGCTCGCAAAGTAGTTCGCCAATTTTTCCTGTCTTCGGCGAGTCTTTCAACCTCATCAAAGGATGTTATGCCTGTTAACTTGGCCTCTCTTAATAATGTCCTCTTTAGAGTTTCACGCGGTCTGCCCCTTTTTCTTCGGCCTGTTGTGTTCCACTTGATAGCTTGTTTTGGGATTCTCTGATCATTTCTTCTCATCAAGTGACCAACATATGTCCATCTCCTTTTCCTGATCACCCGTGAGACTGGTTGTTGTTCAGTCATCTGTCTTATCTCTGCATTGTTCTTGAATTCATTCCACTTGATGCCGAGTATTTTCCTTAGGCATTTGTTTTCAAAAGAGTCTAATTTCTTTTCTATTTCTTTAGTTGTTTTCCAGCTTTCGCATGCATAAATGAGGGTGGATATTACATTTGAATTGAATAGTCTTAACTTGGTTTTTGTGCTTATAACTTTTGAATTCCATATGTTCTCAAGATTCTTGAAGATTGATGCTGCTTTTGCAATTCTGATCCTAACTTCCTTTCTAGTGTCACCATCCTGGTCTATGTAGCTGCCAAGGTATGCAAATTGATTGACTTCTTCAATATCTGTCCCTTCTATGTGTATTTTTCCATTTTGATTGATGGGAATTTTCATTATTTTTGTTTTGTCCTTGTTAATTTCAAGTCCTATTTTGCTAGCCAGTGAAGATAGGCTATCTGTTTTTCTTGCATGGAATTCACATTATTACTGATAAGAGTTATGTCATCAGCAAAATCAAGATCTTCTAGTTGGGTCCCATGTACCCAGTCAATACCTGTGTTACCTGTGCAGCATTTTGTCATTATGAAGTCTATTGTAATCCCAAAAAGTAAAGGAGACAGTATACATCCTTGAAGAATATATCATACACTATGTAAAAAAATATGGCATTCAGGTATTTGGCCACAAGAATGGAAAAGAACTGTATTCATACCGCTGCCAAAAAACAGTAACTTGAAATAATGCACAAACTAAATAATGTTGCCCTGATTAGTCATGCCAGTAAAATTATGTTAAAAATCATAATGGGCAGACTTCGTAAGTAAATAGAAGAAGAAGTCAATATGGTCCAAGCTCGTTTCAGGCAAGGAAAAGGATCAAGAGATCATGTATTCAATATCAGATTAATAATAGAGAAATGAAGAGAATTTAATGTGAATCCATATTTATCATTTATATTCTACTCAAATACATTTTGGGAAATAATTGAAAAAAATAGGATTTCCAACACATAAGATACAATTAACATCACTGTTGTATATAGACCAACAAGCAACAGTAAGAATAAATGGTGAACCAACAACTTGGTTTGACATAAAACAAGGGGTTCGTCAGGGGTGCATATTGTCGCCTTACTTATTTAACTTATAAACTGAAAATATAATGACGAATGTTAGAGAAGATGTAGACAAAGAATATTACGATGCCATAGTGATTTGGAGGTTATGAAAATCATAGATTAGATATTCTGATGACACAATATTACTATCGACACTACAAAAAGGAATGCAAAAACTAATTGTATCAGATCGTAAGAACAGCGAAGAGCAAAACCTCTATCTTAATGCGAAGAAAACTAAATTGATGACAGCTGACAAAACAAAGAAGGCAGCTGAAACATGTATCAATGGTGAAAAATTAGAAGAAGTAAGGAATTTTGAATATCTTGGATCACTGCTAATTAATAATGGATATACAGTGAGGAAAATTAAAAGGAGGACATCTATTGCTCTTCAGAAAGTAAAGTAACTAAAGAATTTGTGGAGAGGAACAGACAAAACTACAAAAATAAGATTTTTAAGGACATGCATCTTTCCCATCGCAACATATGCCTGTGAGACCTGGAGACTTAACTACACAAGTGAGAAAATCATAAATGCCCTTGATTGTAAATGCTACAGAAGAGTTCTTTAAATATCATGGACAAAAAAGAACAAATATATTCATACTACAAGAACTTAATATTGAAGAAGGTTGGCTAGTAGAGAGGATTAAAGAGAGAAAACTTAAATATTTTGGACACATTAAACGTTATGATAATCTAGAGAAAACCGTCTTGAAAGGGTACATAAAGGGAAAAAGAGAGAGAGGAAAACTAAGGCGAAGATGGCTGCAAGACATCGTTGATGATTTGCAAATTGATGCAGTAGCAGCAGGGCATCTTGCTCACAAAAAAGCATGCAAGAGGCATGCAAATGAATGAATTCCATACCGTGTAGTATGATTTTTAGTACACAGCACTGACACAAGGCATAGGTTGTTGATGATGGTGTCTCAGAGGTATGTTATATATGACTTATATTACTTAAAAAACTTACTTCCTTGGTTTACAAGCATTATTCAGCATTTAATCAGCGAGATTATATATCGTCTCTTTGTCTCAAATACATCAATCCTTAGTGCAAACATAAACATTTAAATGCACCAACATATTGAACGAGAACACACATAATTAATTCAGTTTATGAGTAACATATTAATCCTCACAACTACAACATGATGACAACAAACTTATGATGATTCATTATAAATCCTGACACCCCCCCCCCCATTGTAAGAGTATTATGAGAGCAACCACAATCAACACTTAATTAATTAACATTAATAAAACTCTTACATGCAAAATGACTGAAGAGATGAAGAACATGATAAATAATGCAATGCAATGGCAAAAGGAATAATCAAAGAAAATGGCGCGCAAGTCAATGAACATTATAAAACATCTGATCTATACAAAAATATGAGTCATCTGTTCAATAATTATTTCTGCCTTACAAATGTAGCATGGGTTCTGCTTCATTAAACTTTACCCTGCAATAATCTAATTTACTTGAAACCTGAACTCACAGTGTTAAACTCTGCTAATTCTCTCGTTAAAAAGGCTACACAAAATGTCGCACACCAAGTATTACCCTAACAAAACATATAAGACATACAATAATTTACATTACTGATGATGGCAGGGGAATAAACTCACAACAGAACGCAGTATCACAAAACGTATCACTACAAACATCCATAACAGCAACAATCACAATCCAGGCCGTACAGTAAGAGAAAGAAACGAAGATAGACTTATTTCACCTTACACAGCACGACGCTAACAGACTGGACATCACATGACCAATACCGAGGCGCTGACCCTGACCTCTTCTGCCGGCCGCTACCGGAAAAGCCAAGCTCTCAACCTCACCATCACCACAATCTCTCACCACTCCAACAACACAATTTGTGAACTCACAATTTAAACCATTTGATATGATGCAAAAACATTGTATAGCCTATTTTTTTTTTAAAAATCTCAAAAAATGTATGAAAGACACCACCAAAAAAAAAAAAAATGTAACATGCTAATAAGCAAAATCTCCAGATGTGAAAAAATACATGGTATTACTTTAGAATCATGTTCCAATATACCAAAACCTAAAGATGAAAATGTTTAAACAATCTCCACCCGATGTGTGAGTGTTGAGACACTGCTCTGTGCGACGTGAACCAATGTGATTTCTCATAAACTCGACCTGTTGTCGAAGGTCAAGACGTTTCGGGTTCATCGATGAATCTCTTCTTTCTCCTGATTGTAGGGCAGAAAAGTTGTTAGTGACTGTTGTTTACTTCTGCATGCCGATCTAAAATGGCCGGTATTAGAGTCAGCGCATCGTTTGTTTATGTCCTTGATAAATAATACTTGCTCGTGAAGTGTCATAGGCGGGAGAGGTTGAGTAGAACTAAAAATAGTATCATGTTGTAGTTGGTGACCCGATGGTAAGAATTGATGTAGTACTGGCGGTGTATTGTTGTTGTCTTGATTCAAGGTAAACTTGACTGATGGCTGGAATGCATTCCTGGTTGCATAGTGTCTCTAGGAGTACCAGCTCATACATGATTTTTTTTTCTTCACAAAGAAAGGGTTATACCAGCAAGTTTGTGCTAGATGGTTACTTGTGCCACAAATAATGGAATGTCTGACTTTGGATATTATTTCTTTGAACGTTCACATATGAAATGACTGGTAAGACATAATATTGTATATGTCTGTTTCGTAGCAGATTAAAAGGGTATTCCAAAGGCGTGAAGCAGAATAAGCAAGGCTTTTTCTGTACAAACCACGTTTTGGTTTCGGAGAAAATAATTCTACAGACATTTGTATTTTTTTAGGGTAATTTAAACAATGATAACAATATAGTAGGCGCATTCTGAAGCAAAATTTACAGTCAATTATTGTATATATTTATATACTTGGTACACAGTTTGTTTCATATTTTTTTAAAGATAACAACATATTTTGTAAGGCCAGATTGTAGTCTTATTTACAAGAATTAATGGTCAAAATGAGCAAAATGTTTCAAATTTTCTGCTTTATTATTTCAGTTCAAACAACAAACTATTTTCCACTTTTCCATCTAATATTGATAAAAAATAATAATGATATCTACAAGTTAACAAAAACAGTGAAAAATGACTAACAGAAAAAAGCAAAAGGAAAATCTAAACAAAGAATTTAATTAACAGAAATAACAATTATTATTTTAAAAGACGCTTTAAATCAATGAACAAATCTAAAACAAGATTGATGTATTGACTTGTGTAAAACAGAAGCAGACCTTCGACTATATTTGACACATTCGTAGTAACTGATGTATAAAGCGAACCATCTTATCGGGAAAATGGCTCCCCATACTAAACAACAAGCATGTCTCACTGGAAACCGAAAGATCTATCTATAGGACAATCTTCATACCAACGTTGTGCTACTAATGCCAGGCATGGACGTGACAACAAAAAACAAAAGGAAAATTACAACTGAAAAGCGATTCCTGAGAAGAATTCTTGGAATATCAAGAATGGACAGAATCAGAAATGATGTTATTAGAAATAAAGTAGGAGTTGAACCCATTCTGAACTATACACAAAAACAACAAATAAAATTGTTCGGTCATGTATCACGACTACCAACAGAACGTGTATCACAGAGAGCAAAGTTTTACAGACCACACAAAGACAGAGGAAGGGGCCGCCCATGCAAACGATGGACCGATGGTATAGCAGAGTCCATGAATATCTCAATGTACGAATCCAACAAGCGAGCCATTGGGAGACAAGTACACTTCACATCTACACCAAGCAAGGACAAGACAAGACAAGAGTAGTAACTGTTAGAGGTCACACATTTGATTCATATAACATCAGTTTAGTGAAGATTGTAAAAAAAGCATGATTTTTTTTCTAAAAACCTAGTAAGGCCAGATGATAAATGACAAAAAAAAAGACAAAAAAGACAGGAACCAAATGCTGTCGACGAGAACAAACTGACAAACAATTTTGTATGAAGTAAATATAGAAATACAAGTAGAAGAAGGGTTCATTCATTTTTACCCTGTCGGGCTCTTAAGAAGATTGCACAAGTAACAGACACAAATATTCACAAGACAAAATGCTTACTTATAACGTAAGTAGATATCATTATAACAAAGAAATAAAACACTGAATAAGGAAAAACATTAGTTTTGAATCCCATAATTTCTTCCTTATTTAATAAAAGGAACATGAATTTGTAAAGAAAGAAACCTGAAAATAATAATGTTATTAATTTGAAATAACGAACGGTATAGAAAGCTTTAAATCTGGAAGTAATCACCAAAAGCTGCTTAGAGAAAACTGTAACTACATAATGACCTGATAGAACTTTATGAGAGCAAATAATTAATAATGTCACGCTTTAGTTCCTATATACCAGAGAAAACATCTAGATTTCTGAATAGCATCATGAGACAAAAATATGATTCACAGTATTGAAATGTACGGCCAAAGTCTTACTTCTTTTGTTAAACAATTATATTCCTCTTTATTGTTTGTCATTTTTCATTTCATCTTAATTTCTCTACGTTGTTTTAGTAGTTCTAGTGTGTCTGTTGTATTTCATCCATTCTTTTGTGTTTTATTTACTGGAAACATGTTTTTAGGTGTTGTTATTAAGATATCTCTGGTCTGCGTACCCAGTTCATCTGGTGTCATTTATTCCTGTACAGCCATCAGGATCTCGAAACAGTTCTTCACCTCTACACCGTATTGTTCTGGTATTTTCGTAAGATCACAGCGGAGTGGGTTGAACCCGTCTTTTTATCTTTATCTTCATGTCTGCTATAAATAACTCATGGTCCATGTCACAATCGACACCTGGTAAAGTTTTTGCTGATGTCATATTTGATGGGATTTCCAATACATTTGATACAATTAATATCACTGCTATATCTACACCAATTTACATCTTATATCCTTTCCGTGCCGTTAAACGTCACACAGCTCTCGCATAGTTTTTGCCAAGTTTTCCTGCACTCGACGAGCCTTTCAACTTCATCAAGGGATGTTATGCCCACTAAACTGGCTTCTCTTAACAATGTCCTCTTTAGGAGTTTCCCAAGCAAGAGCAAGGGCATTGAGAAGCCTTTCAGAAACAGCAGAAAAGGCCACATGCTGGCTGTGGAGTATGCGAAACAAGCATTGGGAGCATAAGTAATTTCATTTGCCACAACCAATACCAGTCCTCCATAGCTAAATCGCTAAAGACGCGTGGCAACTGGAAGATCATGGGTTCAATCCCGGGACCGAAAAAAAGCAACAACTCACAAGACCTCTGGGAGTCATGACCCAGAGGGGCCCACCCCCCTTAGAGTGTCAGGAGTTTAAAGGGCCAAAACACTTGTCTGAAGGGGGTCTGAAGGAGTTGTGTTGTTGTTCCGCTCTCTACGGTAGAGAGTTTCCTGCATATCACATGGTCGACCTCCTTTTCTTCGGCATGTTGTGCCCCACATGATAGCTAGTTTTGGTATTCTCTGATTGTTTCTTCTCATTATATGGTCTACATATGCCCATCTTCTTTTTCTGATCATCCATGAGACATGTTGTTGTTTGCCACTTTTTACCAACTATTTTCTTTCAGACCAACAAGCACAATAAAAATAAATGGTGAAACAACAATATGGTTTGACATAAAGCAAGGGATCTGTCAGGGGTGCATACTGTAGCCTTACTTATTTCACTTGCATCCTGAAAATATAATGAGGAATTTTAGAAAAGGTGTAGGCAAATAATATTACGATGCCATAATAATTAGGAGGTTATGAAATACCAGAGATTAGATATTCTGATGACACATTATTACTGTCCACAACACAAAAAGGAATAGAAAAACGTATTATGTCAATCCGTAAGAATAGTGAAGCATCTATCTTAAAGAGAAGAAAACAAAAATGATGTCAACTGACAAAACAAACGAGGCAGCTGAAATATGTATCAATGGCGAAAAATTATAAGAAAAGGAGAGTTTTGAATATCTTGAGTCATTACTAACTAATAATGGAGATACAATGAGGGAAATTAGAAGGGGGACATCTATCGCTCTTCAAAAAAGTAAAACTAAAGAAATTATGGAGATGAACGGGCAGAACTACAAAAATAAAATTTTTAAGGGCATGCATCTTTCCCATCGCAATATATGCCTGTCAGACCTGAACACTTAACAACACACATAAATGTTTGTGAATGTAAATGCTACAGAAGAATTCTTCAGATATCATGGACATAAAAAAGAAAAAAAAAAAAATATATATATATCCATACTACAAGAACTTAATATTGAAGAAGGCTGGCTAGTAAATAGGATTAAACAGAGAAAAATTAAATATTTTGGACACATTAATCGTTATGATAATTTACAGAAGACATGTCTTGGAAGGGTACATATTGTGGGAAAAGAAAGAGAGGAAGACCAAGACGAAGACGGTTGCAAGATATCGTTGATAATCTGCAAATGGATGCATCAGCAGCAGGCAGTCTTGCTCACAAAAGAGAGGCCTACAGGAGTACAGTTAGGGACGCAAAATTCAGCAAGGGACATGCAAAACACTGACTGACAGTCAAATTTATCTAATTAAACAAAGGTAAAATCAGATTTGTTAAGACACAATGAAAATTAAGATCTTATGTTGCTGTGCTGCTGTGAGTTCATGGTAATCTTTATGTAATATTTCCTGTAAATTGAGCGATAATTTAACTTTAAAAAAAAATATCTAAAAAGATTGTAATTTTTCAGAAAAATGCATTGAATACTAACAACAGTCGATAAATAAAATAGAAAACCTTCCCATGGAGTTTACGGAAAATGGCGAAGTAAATAAAGCCATAAATGACGATATAAATAATCAGATGTAACGATAAAGATAATTTGCTGAACCTTAAACAAAACTGAAAATACTGAAATGAAAATAAAAAGAAAATGTGAAATCGAGAAAGAAACATGCAGACAAACTAAGTGATATAAAACAATTAGGATCTGTCAAATATAATTTTTGAAACATATTTTACTTTTGGCATTGATAAAATTAATCAAGATTAGTCCGCATATTTCGCCTTATCTTTTACAAAATAGTTCGTACTTCTTGTGGTTCTGAAAATTGAAACTGAAAAAGGACTGAACACCGAGACAAGGACATAACATTTAAAATATATTATTAACAAAAAACTATTAACAAACTTACAATACTGACAGGCTGGACCAAACCATCCTAGCTGGCAGCGACTCCCAGGAGAACAAGATCCATCACTCTCACAGCTGGTTGTACATCGACACTTGTAGACACATCCATTCCCAAACCAGCCACTGGTACACGGTGCTTCGAAAAATGAATATTTTTTCTGAATACTTTCAATATCGATTTATTGACAATAAATTTTACTGCAAACTATTTATTTCATTAAGACAAAGTACATCATGGATAAAAAAGCAAGCGTAAATATGATGATACTTGCCGAATACTATAGAGTCGATGAAAGGATTTAAACTTGACCTAGTAGCAAATGTTTAGTGGCTTCACAAAGACACAGGATAGCAGGTAAGAGTTAATACAAAACTCGTTGACAGCAGAGCATGTACTTCTCACTTGTCTGTGAGTAAAATTATTAAAAGATATAATTTAACAGTACATGTTACTGATCTATATATTTTCAGAGACTGCACTGACAGAAACTGATTATATACATGATTAAATACTAAATAAATTGCTTCACGTCTTCCACGGAGCTTAATCTACGTACGATGCTGACTGGTATTATTTTTAAACAGACGACGTCGAATATATCTTGTTAGCGACAAAACGTTTGGCCTGTCTTTGCTTGAAAATCTTTGGAATGATTTTACGGCAAAACAAGAATAGCACAAAATCCTTAGTCTTCGAAGTTTTGTTTAGAAGATGTTAAGGGCCTTTGGATCTTAAGAATATTATTCCTTAACAATAGCAGCATAGGAAACCAAAAGGTGTTGCTAGAACTGACACAGAAGTATCTAAAATTTGAATTTATCATGTAATATATAGCTGTTTTGTTCCACCAGTATCTTTGAATGTAAATGCTATTGAAGAGTCCTATAGATATCACGGGCACAAGAAAAGAACAAATATATCCATACTACATGAACATAATATTGAAGAAGATTGGTTAGTAAAGAAGATTAAACAGAGAAAACGTAAATATTTTGGACATATTAAACGTCGTGAGAGTTTGGAGAAAACAGTCTTGGGAGGTTACATAATGGGAAAAAGAAAGAGATGAAGACCAAATCGAAGATGGCAACAAAACATTGTTGATCATTTGCGAATGGACGCATCAGCAGCAGGACATCTTGCTTACAACTGAGAGGTCACCAAGAGATTGATTGATTGATCTTTATATCAAAAGAGTTAAGAATTGGGCACGCAGACCATCTGACATTCCGCCCTTTATCATACAACTTTAACTCTGTTCTAGAATTCTACAGATATGCTGGTTTTATAGCAAACAATAAAGTAACCACATACACATAAAATTGATTAACTTCATACACATATAAATTACTAACTACATAAACATATGAATGAATGTCTACCAAACATAAAGCTCAATTCAATTCAGAATAAACAATTAACTGAATTCGATGTCTGTTAAAAACAGCAGTCTAAAATAACTTTTAAAAAGTTTTATGATTCATGGAGGCATGTATCAAATAGATATTGGAAAAGTTTGTAGCTGTAGGAAGGAGTATAATTTATATTTTTTATACAAGATGGGAGGGTATTCCAAAGATGAGCAGCAGAAAAAGTGAAGATTTTGTTGTAAAGGTCAAGCTACTCTTAGGCAAGCAATGTTCCGCAAGAGATATGCTAATGAATGAATAAATGATATACAAGAAAAGCGAGCGAAAAACCTAGCAAATAAAGAAAGATATCGGTTGATCACCCACAAAACTTTCATATAAAACAGTGAAGTAACAAAATAAGAGAAATAACAAACTCGTGTTTGTCTCAAACTCAGAAAAGAAACATATTCTAACAACACAACGTGCGAGGAGCAAGGCATCACAACACACGGAAGACTGTAGATCTAATTCACTTTCTCATAGTGGGCTCTGACAACAGTGTGTCACATCAGCCTGACCAACTGCAAAATGAGCACAGTATAGTTCTCTCTGAGAAGCCTAGTAAAGAACCTTGTAAGAAGTGCATCGCTCCATCTTCTTGTATGTGTGTGTGTGTGCGTGCCTTGGTAGAAATGATGAAATCCTTTTGAGTTAGATATCATCATTATTATCATCATCATCTGTCACGTCCTTCCTGGGCAGAATAACAAAATGTTTGGTCTCAAAATATTAAACATACTAACACAGTCCAGGTACTTACCTGGAGTCTGGGCAAATCCAAGTCCAACAGAAGACATCCATAAAATATACAGCAACAACGTCATCTTATCTCTAGGAGTTGGTGTCTTTACCACTAAAGAGTAGAGAGAGGAGTGTAAGAATATATAATAACCCATTAATTTAAATGTAAAACAAAAGTAGACAATTTATTTGTATATGGATCAACATTTTGTTTAAATAGAAAAGAAAGATGGCTAGCGGGTTAGGGGTATCCCCTATGAAAAGAAAAGTAAGACACCTCCTTACCTCCGTCAGTCTAAGAGACACTCTTGGGCAAAGTGGAGTACTCGTATAGCCCCTCAGTCAGGGTGACGTGAAGCCATGGGAGCAGGTGGTGGATGGAATAAGAGAGCAGCTGACAGATAATGTTGGTTATGGTCACTATTCTATGATGGTAAGCAGATGATCTCAATGTAGGGACAACGGCTACGATCACTGACTAGTACAGTCACAGCCCGGAAGGAAAGCAATGGTAAACTATCTTCTGGAAATATACCAAGAACGGGAATACACATTTTGGAATCTGTGAATATTGATGGAAAGGATCAGAACACTTCAAGAGCGAGAATGATAATATCTTTATATACTCTGGTGGAGAATTAGGAGGAAAGAATGGAGTGGCTTTTTACTTGGACCAATTAACATCAAAGCATTACTATGTTACAATCCAGTAAGTGATAGAATCCACACAATCAGACTTAAGGGCACTCCTAGAAATGTAACAATCATCCAGATATATGCACCTACATCAGCAGCAGAAGAAGAGGAAATAGAAGACGTTTATAGCGCACTGCAAAACGACGATAGACCAGGTACAGGAAAATGATATTGTATTAATAATGGGGAATTTTAGTGCAAAGATTGGTACAGAAAGAACAGAATACGAAGGATATATTGTGGAGAAATTTAGCATAGGACGTAGAAATGAGGAAGATAATAATCTAATGGTGTTTTGCAGGGAAAAATCAACTAATGATCGTCAACACACTTTGTAAATAACATATAAGAAGAAGTTACACATGGAAATCACCTGATGAGAAAACCAAGAATCAAACAGATTACAGTTTAGTGCAAAGAAGGTGGAGATCAAGTATAACATCAGCAAAAACTTTACCAGGTGCTGACTGTGACACGGACCATGAGTTATTAATAGCACGTGACGACAAAGATAAAAAAGACGGGTTCAAGATCATTTCGCTTTGATCTTACAAAATTACCAGAACAATACGGTGTAGAAGTGAAGAATCGTTTCGAAATCATGATGGCTCTACAGGAGATGATACCAGATGAATTGGCTACGCATGCAAGAGATATTTTAATAACAACAGCTAAAGACGTGTTTCCATTAAAGAGAACATAAAAGAATGGATGGATTACATTAGACACATTAGAACTGATAAAACAATGTAGAGAAATGAAGACGCAGTGGAAAGTGACAAACAACAAAGAGGAATATAAATCGTTAACGAAAGAAGTACGAAGAAACACAAGAAAAGACAAAAAACAATACATACAAACATACAAGACTGATGTGAAAGAATAGAAGGATATCAGAAGTGTGGAAGGGATAGTGAAATGTTAAAGAAATGAAGACATTGACGAGAAATGCCACACCTAAGCTAAATGTAATTTGTGACGAGATGGGGAATACCCTGACAGAGACAATTCTAGAAAGATGAAAGGAATATGACAGAGGAATGTATGAAACAACCGACTGTGAAAGCAGAAATCAGCAGCGTGAATTATTATTGGATGAGAAAGAACCTTGACCGACAATAAAATAATTTTTATGGGCAAAAAATAATCTGAAAAATGGTAAATCACCAGGATGTGATGAGATAACAGCTGAACTTTTTAAAGCAGAAGGAAAGGAATGTGCAACAATCTATCATGCACTATGTAAAAAGATGTGGCATTCGTGTATTTGGCCAAAAGAATGGAAAACAACTGTATTCATAACACTGCCAAAAAATGTTAACCTGAAATTATGGACACGCTTCAGAACTAGCTGTTTCTACTAAGTCCAGTCCAGGCACACACCGCGGGACAAGTCATACCTTACAATTTACAGCTAAATACTCTTTTTAAATGTTTTTAATAGTATTCATGTGAATCTATACTTTATCTCCTCTCTCTATGTCTTCGTCCTGTATGTTTTTGTATGATTAAGGTTCACGCCGAAACATCAAACTTTGTAATCGTTAAGTAATAAATCTGCTCCTACTTTTTCCTATTTTATACATTCTGGTATCACAGCTTTACTGCAGTGATTCGTGTATAGTTATATACTTATACACTAATTATTGTGTGACACTACAGAACTGTTGCCCTGATTAGTCATGCCAGTAAAATTCTGCTAAAAATCATAATGGGTAGACTTCGGAAGAAAAACTTCGGAAGAAAATAGAAGAGGAAGTAAATATGGTCCAACCTGGTTTCAGGCAAAGAAGAGGATCAAGGGATCATATACTCAATATAAGATTAATAAAAGAGAAATGCAGACAGTTTAATGTGAATCTCTCTCTCTCTCTCTCTCTCTCTCTCCCTCTCCTGTATGCGACTTACATGAACTACAAACATTCCTGGACAGCAGATGTACTGATTTTAAGCAGTTAAACATTCCATTCTTAACAGTCAGTGAAGTTCACAGTTATCTCTTAACCTTAAAAAACAACAATACAGCTGGACTTGATGATATTAGTAATAAGATCTTACATTATGCTGCACCTGTCATTTCACATACACTAACATATATTTACAACCACTGCATTGCAAAATGTTATTTCCCTGAGGCTTTTAAAACTGCTAAGGTGTATCCTCGATTTAAATCTGGCTCATCCAACAATTTTACCAAATATAGACCAATATCCATATTATCGTCATTATCAAAACCACTCGAAAAACACATACACAAAATAACTCTACGACACATGCAAGAGAACAATTTACTCATAGACAGTCTGTCAGGCTTTAGACTCAATCATTCCTGCCACATAGCTCTTACCAAAATGACAGAAAACTGGTTAGTAAACATAAATGACGACAGACTATGTGGTGCCATCTTTGTCGACTTTAAAAAGGCATTTGATATGACTGACCACGATATTCTTGTAAGAAAAATAAAGACTTATAGACTGCACCCTGACCTAATAAAATTAATTGCATCGTTTCTTTCAGACAGACAGCAGGTAATATTCTTCAACAATTCTCTATCAAATTCTGCTAAAGTTGACACTGGTGTTCCGCAAGGTTCTATTCTAGGCCCGTTGCTCGTTGCTATCTATATCAATGATCTTCCACTTCATCTTAAACACTCTTCTTGTGACCTTTTTGCCGATGATTGCACAGTCTACATCAGTGACTACGATTGTGTTAATCTAGAATCAACTCTTCAGATCGAGTTATACAATTTAATTGGATGGATCAAAAATAATGGCATGATTATAAACACCGATAAAACAAAATAAATGCTCATAACAACAAGACAGAAACTACAAAACGCAACAAAAACAACACTTCGGCTCTGTACAGAAACACCACAGATAGAAAACGTTAGGCAGCACAAAACACTAGGTCTTATTATTGACCAACATCTGACCTGGAACTCATGTGCAATGTCTAACAAAACTCATCTCACAAAAAGTATACCAGTTAGCTAAAATTAAGCACTTCATAGATCAAGACACTAGGAAGACATATACAAACACATTTAGACTATTGCTCAACAGTTTGGGATGGTTGCTCAGTGTCAAATACAAAGAGGCTTTGCTCTCTCCAAAAGCGAGCAGTAAAGCTTATTAGTGGCAAAGATCAAGCACAAACAACTAATCATCACAAACGTATCAAAATACTACCTCTTAAGAACAGGTTCCTCTTCAACAAAGCCAAGTTAGTACATCAAATTCTTTCACGGCATGCCCCTCCTTATCTATGGAACCTGTTTAAATTTAGCCCAAAGTGCAGCCAACGCTTCAACAACATATGTCTTCCAAAACCTAGACTTGATCTTTACAAGAAAAGCTTTAGTTATTCTGCTGCTCATCTTTGGAATACCCTCCAATCCTATATAAAAAATATAAATTATACTCCTTCCTACAACTACAAGCTTTCCCAATATCTATTTGATGTCGACTACATGCCTCCATGAATTATAAAACTTAAAAGTTATCTTAAGCTGCTCTTACAGACACCGAATACAATTAATTGTTTTCTGAATAGTCCCGAAAATGTTGTTTAGTAGATAGGCATTTATAATGTATATAGTTACTTCTGTACTGAGTGAATGTTTAAGAGCGAAACGTAAATGTTATATTTTATTTTATGTCTCTCAGCTTCAATGTTAGTTATGTTTGTTATATGAACAGCATATTTGTAGAATGTCTGGAACAGAGTGAAAGATGTATGATAAAGGGCAGAATATCAAACGGGCCTGCGTGCTCAATTCTTAACCCTTTTGAAATAAAGATCAATCAATCAATCAGTTTCTCTCTCTCCTCTCTCTCTCTCTCTCTCTCTCCTCTCTCTCCTCTCTCTCTCTCCTCTCTCTCTCTCCTCTCTCTCTCTCTCTCCTCTCTCTCTCTCTCTCTCTCTCTCACTCTCTCTCCGTGAACCGCAAGTGTCCACGGCACATGGGGCTTCCGCAAGGGTTTTCCACAAATGCCTGTCCTTTGCTTTTTTTTTCTACTCTTGCCCAGGTGAGCCCTCTATTGCTCAACATCCTTTCTGTTGTTCTTCTCAATATCTATTTTGGTCTATGATGTGAATCTATATTTATCTTTTATAGACTATTCAGAGGCATTTGATTGTGTATAAAACCAGAACCTTTGGGAAATAATGGAAAAAGGGGATTTCCAACAAATTTGATACAATTAACATCACTGCTATATCTAGACCTACAGTCAGCAGTAAGAATAAAAAGTGAAACAAAGACTTGGTTTGACATAAAACAAGAGGTCCATCAGAAGTGTATATTGTCGCCTCAGTTATTTAACTTGTAAATTGAAAATATAATGAGGAATGATAGAGAAGACGTAGACAAATTATATTACGATGCCATAACAATTGGAGGTTATGAAATACCAGAGATTAGATATGCTGATGACCCAGTGTTACTATCGACTACACAAAAAGGAATGGGAAAAATAATTATGTCAGTCAGTAAAAACAGCGAAGAGCAAAACCTCTATCTTAATGCGAAGAAATCTAAATTGATGACAACTGACAAAACAAACAAGGCGGCTGAAATATGTATCAATGAGGAAAAATTGGAAGAGGTGGAGAGTTTTTAATATCTTGGATCACTACTAACTAATAATAGAGATACGATGAGGGAAATTAAAAGGATGACATCTGTCGCTCTTCAGAAAGCAAGACAATTAAAGAATCTGTGGAGAGGAACAGACAGAACTATAAAAATAAGATTTTTAAGGGCATGCATCTTTTCCGACACAATTTATGCATGTGAGACCTGGATACTTTATAAAACAAGTAAGAAATACATAAATGAACACAAAAAATGACAAATATATCCATACTACAAGAACTTAATATTGAAGAAGGCTGGCTAGTAAAGAGGATTAAAGAGAGAAAACTTAAATATATCGGACATATTAAACAGGATGATAATATAGAGAAAACTGTCTTGGAATGGTACATAATGGAAAAAAGAGATGAAGACCAAGGCGAAGACGGTTGCAAGACATCGTTGATGATCTGGAAATGGATGCATCAGCAGCAGGGCATATTGCTTACAACCGAGGGGCCTACAGAAGAGCTCTTATGGAGCAAAGTTCCGCAAGAGACATGCGAATGAATGATAAGAGAAAGAAATGATACAACTGTTCGCTAGTATTTAATAACACATCCATGTCTTTTGACGGTGACTGGGGATCCAGCCAGTGTATCGCTCCTGGCCTTAAGGATTTTCCTTGTTTTAAGGATGGGATCAGAGGCGGTCTTTTGTGAGGGGTGAGGGGGTGGGAGGTCCGCAATGGATTAACAACTGATAAACTGGAGGTGGATGGGTGGGTATGTAGCTTACAAAATTTCTCTGAGAGGCCCTGAGTATATCTTTGATATTATTATCTCTCCGGCGCGCTTATTTCTTTCTTTTCTCTCTCTCTCTCTCTCTCTCTCTTTCTCTCTCTCTCTCTCTCACACACACATACTCTGAACCTTTAAGTGCCAAAGATATATGGGACTTTCGTAAGAGTTTTACACAAACACCTGTCCTTCGCCTTTTTTTCCTCCCGTACCGAGGTGAGCCCTTTACTGCTCAACATGCTCTCTTTTGTTTTTCTCCATGTTTCTTTTGGTCTACTCTTACCTCTGTTTCCCTGATCTGTCCATTTAGTGATATTGTTGGTAAAGATTTACTAGTCATTTTGATGCTATAATCCAGTGGTTCCCAATTAACAAAAGTCTGTGGATCCCTTGCTGCTTCAAAATCTAGACCACGGACCTGCATAATTTGGAAAAGTTTCATATCATCATCATCATGTGCCGTTCTGACTGGCGTTGGCTATTATGCTTATCCATAGTACCCGATCATTCATGCAGGCCATTAGCTCAGTTGGTGATCTCCTCTCACATCATCTTGTCTGACTGTCCAGTATCATTTTTCTCGGTCTTCCAGTGTTTTTCCTTCTATTTTTCCTGTTGTAATATTTTCAAGGCCCCTTCTTCTTATTCTAAGTCCTGTGAAAGTACATTGTCTCTCTCTTATTTTTTGACAAGATTTTTTTTTTTATCTCCAGCTCTTCTCATACATTCTCCATTAGTTATTTTTGCTGTCCATAGAATCCCCAACATTCCCTTCTAATAAAGCACATTTCTGCTGCTTGCAATGATTTTTGTGTAGATCTGCCTATTTTCTATGATTCATTTCCATATAATAAGATACATTATGAATTTAAATGCAAAAGAATTTTTTCCCCAGAAAATGTGTGTAAACTGTAATGAGTAAGCGATGCACTACACTAAAAAAAACTGTTCAGTACAAGCTTGGTTACTTTTCAAATTGACAACAGTATGGTTAAGGAGTAGGAATTATATTTGACGAACAAACGGCAAGGACAATTGTAGGATATTTGAACATCTCGGACCGAGTCCTGCTAGCCCAACTGAAAGGACAACCAATAAACATAAATAGTATACAAGTGTACGCTCCAACATCTGAAAGCTCTGAAGAAGATGTACAGCTATTTTATAATGACATAGAGACAACACTAAAACACACAAAGTCACATGAAATTACCATAGTCATGGGAGATTTTAATGCCAATGTTGGTAAAGGAAGAACTTCAGACATCGTTGGTGACTATGGACTGGGGGAGAGGAATGACAGAGGTTTTAAATTAATTAAATGGGCAAGAATACACAGCATGGTTGTAGGAAACACCTGGTTTAAACAACATCCTCGAAGACTGGCAACGTGGTGCAGTCCAGAAAAAAAGACTTTTAACCAGATAGACTACATATTAATCAACAAACGATTCCGCAATGCATTACTGACAACAAAAACCATGCCAGGAGCTGACTGCAATAGTGACCATGATCCACTCTGTGGAAAAGTTAGAATAAAACTAAAGAAAGCAGGCAGAAAAGTGAGAAACATCAAACTGAATACAGAACTTCTTAAAAATGACCAAGAACTGCGAGAACAATATAGAGTTATTATAACAAATAGATACAATGCAATAGCAAAGATAAATAGTATAGATGAACAATGGGAAATGTTAAGAGATTCTATCCACCACACTGTTGAGATAATACCACCAAAAAAAGAAGCCCCTAAAAATAAATGGATGACAGACGACATCTTAGGACTGATGGACAAGAGGAGGAGGAGTAAAAATAACGAGAAAAAATATAACAAGATAAATAAAGAAATAAGACGCAAATGCAGAGAAACAAAAGAAGTGTGGTTAAATGAGCAGTGCAGACAGATAGAGGACTCTCATATTAAAGACAACAAAAACATGCACAAACGAATTAATGAATTCACAGGCAGGAAAACAAAATATACCACAGGATGCCTGAAATCGAAAGAAGGTAAAATGTTAATGGGAAAAGAAGACATTGTAGACAGGTGGACAGAGTATATCGGTGAGCTATATGGAGGAGAAAGACCAGAATTAACACCAGATACTGAAAACTGTGAGGGACCACCAGTACTTGAAGATGAAATCATAGATGCCATCAGACACATGAAGAAAGGAAAGCGACTGGGCCTGATAATATAACAATAGAAGAAATAGAGGCACTAGAGGAGACAGGAATAAAAATAATAACCAAGTTACTGAATGACATTTACAACAGTGGTTATATTCCCAGTGACCTGATTAAATCCACGTTTATAGCACTACCAAAGAAACATGGTGCAAAGGAATGTGACGACCACCGGACTATCAGCCTCTCATGTCACATAACGAAGCTACTTCTGAGAATAATTATGAAAAGAACAAGGAAAAAGATAAAAATGGAAATAGCAGATGAACCGTTTCGATTTGTTGAAGGAAAGGGAACACACAATGACATTTATGCTTTACGAACACTAACAGAAAGAGCTTTAGAAGTATAGAAAGATCTCTACTTATGCTTCATTGATTACACCAAGGCATTTGACAAGGTGAAACATAATGAAATTATTAAAATGCTTGAAGACTTAAACATAGACTGCAAAGATCTGAGGATTGTAAAACATCTATACTGGCAGCAAGAAGCAGCAATTTGAGTTGAAAATAGAATTGGAAAATATCAACCTATAAAACAAGGGGTGCGACAAGGATGTGTACTATCTCCAGACCTTTTTTTTTCTCTGAATAGCGAGAATATTCTAAGAACAATCATCACAGAACCAGGCATAAAAATTGGAGGATACAATATTAACAACCTTCGGTATGCTGACGACACAGTACTGATAGCTGAGAACCAACAAGACCTGCAAAATCTCTTGGATAAAGTCGCCAAAGAAAGTGAACAGAAAAGTCTTACTTTGAACATCAAAAAGACAGAGACTATGGTTATATCTAAGAAACAGAATCCACCAGCATGCAGTATTAAATTAAACGGAACTATTCTAAAGCAGGTGCAGAAATTCAAATACTTTGGAGCAGTAATAACTTCAGATGGGAAATGCAGAACAGAAATTAGGAACAGAATAGGCCAAGCAAAGACTGCATTTCAGAGAATGAGAAACATATTAACCAACACATCCTTATCAATGAATGTTAGAAAACGAGTCCTAAAATGCTATATTGAACCTATCTTGTTATATGGAAGTGAATCATGGACAATAGGCAAGTCTGCACAAAAATCATTGGAAGCAGCAGAAATGTGGTTTATTATAAGAATGTTGCGAATCCCCTGGACAGCAAAAATAACTAATGAAGAATGTAGGAGAAGAGCTGGAGAGACAAAAAACCTTGTCAAAAAGAGAAGAGAGAGACAATGTACTTTCATAGGACATGCAATGAGAAGAGGGGGTTTTGAAAATATTATAACAGGAAAAATAGAAGGAAGAAGATCAAGAGGAAGACCAAGAGAAATGATACTGGACAGTCTGACAGGATGGTGTGAGAGGAGATCACCAACTGAGCTGATGGCCTGCGTGAAGGATCGCGTACTCTGGAGAAGCATAATAGCCAACGCCAGTCGGCACGGCACATGATGATGATGATGATGATGATGATGATGATGATGATATGGTTAAGCAAAATAGACAACAATTAACATTCCTACTTTTTCTGACAAATGAAGGGAATATGAAATGTCATATTAGTCTATCACCGAGGGTACAAAACCGGACATAGAGAGACGAGAAAATAGAGGTCTCCTGAGACAGTTTACATGCAGTTTCATTATGCCAAATTACAATCAGTAACAGCCGAGAGATACAACAGAGAGGCATTTTTTTTAAAAAGCAAATTTTAGTGAGAAATATCATACGTGGAGAACAAATATCCTCGACTTGATGCACGTGGTTACAGTGGATCAACATCTTTTGTCTGTGCAGTGCTCCAAGTCCTACAGCTAGAAGCACTATGAGTGAGAAAATCTGGATCTGGGTATTAAGAATGAGTCTATGCTTTTTTATGTATGAGTCTGTAGACCCATGTATGTGTGTTTGTGTTTGTGTGTTATATGACAGAAAAAGGAGAGAAAAAGCAAATGTAGAAAAGAATTGTCTCCAAATGGGGGGATTAAAATTACGGCGTGAAAAAAACACATCTACAAGTGTCAGCACCGCTATATCTGGCGACAATTTCCTGGCGTCTTCCTGGCTAGAACTGAGACAATCGTGCATGAACATCTTCCAGACAAAGATGTGGGTAGCTACTTGTTTGGACTACTCATATAGAACGAGTATCGGAAGAAGTTGAAGAAGTCACACAAGTGACCTACGATCACAGCATTGACAGATTTGACACTGAAGACGTCGCTGACCTATTTGACGGAGATGCTGCACAACTTAAAGATCTCGAAAACTTGTCTCGCAATTAGAAAAAAGTGCCAAATGAAGAAAAAGAAGAGCAAGAATTAGAACCAATCAGAGAAATATTTGCAAATTTTCTCTAAGACAATATTGCCAAATAAATGGGTTACTTCATAAAAATTCTGAATAAATATATAAATGGTATAATAATATGTAGCTCAATTTCACGATAAAGCCTGATTTTGGATATATTTTATTTCTGTATCGCTTATAAAAGCCATATTCCAAATTGTACGACTATACCTATTATAGAACCTCATGTTATACTCCTGGAGCTTAACTAGTTCATTCACAGTCTGCATCATCTACGACTCTACATATGTTTGTATGTGTGGAAAAGTGAGCACTAGAGAGACGTAGTTTGTGACAGAGCACAGTGTGTCTGATCAGCTTCGAAAAGTAGAATACAGTGTACATCAGCCAATCACACACTATGTGCTCTATCAGTACATCGTGCGCAAATCTAGTTCTTTTCAAGTTTGTTAATTATGTACAGTTGATGCCAGTGATGTCTTTATGTATTACAACAAATGAGGGAGAAATCTCTGAAACCTGTATGTGAACTGTTACATTCAACAAAACTAACTTATTAAATAATAGAATCCTATATGGCATAAGAAACCCTCACTTATAATTAAACAGAAAAATGTACTGATATGTAAACTTTGGCTATTATTCTGAAATTGCTACGAACTCCACGCCATTGTACAGGCAACATAATCAAGGCTTGTATTTAAATACCTTCTGTGTACTGTATTTGTCCTAAAATTGTCATAATTTAACTTGACAATGTGTATCAGATTTTATGACATTTACCTTTCAAATTCATTCATTCCTTTGCATGTCCCTTGCGGAACTTTGCCTCCCAAACAGCACTCCTGTAGGCCTCTCGGTTGTGAGCAAGATGGCCTGCTGCTGCTGCATCCATTTCCAGATCATCAACGATGTCTTGCAGCCATCTTCGTTTCGGTCTTCCTCTTTTTCTTTTTCCCATTATGTATCCTTCCAATACGGTCTTCTCTAAATTATCATGACGTTTAATGTGGCCAAAATATTTAAGTTTTCTCTCTTTAATCCTCTTTACTAGCCAGCCTTCTTCAATATTAAGCTCTTGTAGTATAGATATATTTGTTCTTTTTTGTGTCCACGATATCTGGAGAACTCTTCTATAGCATTTACATTCAAAGGCATTTATGTGCTTCTCAGCTGTTTTGTTAAGTGTCCAGGTCTCACAGGCATATGTTGCGATAGGAAAGATGCATGCCCTTAAAAATCTTATTTTTGTGGTTCTGTCTGATCCTCTCCACAGATTCTTTATTTGTTTTACTTTCTGAAGAGCAATAGATGTCCTCCGTTTAATTTCCCTCATTGTATCTCCATTATTAGTTAGTAGTGATCCAAGATATTCAAAACTCTCCACTTCTTCCAGTTTTTCCTCATTGATACATATTTCAGTTGCCTTGTTTGTTTTGTCAGTTGTCATCACTTTAGTTTTCTTTGCATTAAGATAGAGGTTCTGCTCTTCGCTGTTCTTGTGGACTGACATAAGTAGTTTTTCCATTCCTTCTTGTGTTGTGGACAGCAATACTGTGTCATCAGCATATCTAATCTCTGGTATTTCATAACCTCCAACTGTTATGGCATCGTAATATTCTTTGTCTACATCTTCTCTAACATTCCTCATTATATTTTCAGTATACAAGTTAAATAAGTAGGGTGACAATATGCACCCCTGACGGACCCCTTGTTTTATGTCAAACCAACTTGTTGTTTCACCATTTATTCTTACTGCTGCTTGTTGGTCTAAATACAGCAGTGATGTTAATTGTATCAAATGTGTTGGAAATCCCATTTTTTCCATTATTTCCCAAAGTTTCTGGTGTTGTACAATCAAATGCCTTTGAGTAGTCTATAAAGGATAAATATAGATTCACATTAAACTCCCTGCATTTCTCTATTATTAATCTTAGATTGAATATATGATCTCTTGATCCTCTTCCTTGCCGGAAGCCAGCTTGGACCATATTGACTTCTTCTTCTATTTTCTTTCGAAGTCTACCCATTATGATTTTTAACAGAAATTTACTGGCATGACTAATCAGGGCAATAGTTCTGTAGTTGGTGCATAATTTCAGGTTACCCTTTTTTGGCAGTGGTATGAATACAGTTCTTTTCCAATCTTTTGGCCAAATACCTGAATGCCATATCTTTTTACATAGTGCATGATAGATTGTTGCACACTCCTTTCCTCCTGCTTTAATAAATTCAGCGGTTATCTCATCACATCCTGGTGATTTACCATTTTTCAGACTCTTTATTGCCCATAAAACTTCTTCCATTGTCGGCTCGGGTTCTTTCTCCTCCAATAATAATTCACACTGTTGATATCTGCTTCCACAGTCGGTTGTTTCATACATTCTTTTGCAATATTCCTTCCACCTTTCCAGAATTTCCTCTGTCTCTGTCAGGGTATTCCCCATCTCATCACAAATTACATTTAGCTTAGGTGTGACATTTCTCGTCAATGTCTTCATTTCTTTAAACATTTCACTATCCCTTCCACACCTCTGATGTTCTTCTATTCTTTCACAACAATCTTGTATGTATTGTTTTTTGTCTTTTCTTATGTTTCTTCGTACTTCTTTTGTTAAAGTTTTATATTTATCTTTGTTGTTGTTTGTCACTCTCCATTGCGTCTTCATTTCTCTACATTGTTTTATCAGTTCTAGTGTACCTGCTGTGATCCATCTATTCCTTTGTGTTTTCTTTACTGGAACCATGTCCTTAGCTGTTGTTACTAAGATATCTTTGGCCTGCGTAGCCAATTCATCTGGTGTCATCTCTTCCATGTTGCCGTGTTTCCGGAAGTTCAAGACCTTTCAAATAAGTACGAAAAAAAAGCTAAATTACTGCACTAAATAAACTGGTGACGTAGTGGAAGCTATATGTTTAGCACTGTTATTATATAGTTAATGCCTGATTTGAAAGTGAAAGACACAAGATATATAAAAATAATAAAATATATATTTTAACTATGAAAGATTTTTTCACTAATTCTTCTATCATTTGTGATAATCAGGTACCAAGTATTGAAAATTGTTAACAAAAACAACCCATGACAACAACCACACACACACAAAACACAGTTAACAAAAGTTTCTTCTGCACATTTTATCTCAGCAACTGAACAGACTCCAGGGTCTCCTTGCTGTGAGGTAAGAGACAGTTTTGATATATATGGTATCCACCAAATGGTATGGTGCGGCAAATTTGACCTCTCTTTCAGATTTATGTATTAATTATATTTTACTGTTTATTCTAAATTTGAAATGTAGCAGTTATATATATTTTATATCTATGAAATATTTGATAACATTCAAATGCTTTTGGCATTTTTTTCTGTCTCAGTGTAGATCTAGTATCTTACAGCAACACGCTCACTAGTTATATTATCAAGCAGAAATAAGACTACTCGCTTATGTGATTGTGTACATACATAAGTGGACATTTCAGACACAGACTTTCAGGTGTCGTGGTGAGAGAGATAGAGAGAGAGAGGGGGGGGGGGACGAACGAACGAACATATTTTATTTTCGAAAGGTTAAGAATTGGGCACGCAGGCCCGTCTAACATTCTGCCCTTCATCATACAGCTTTCAGTCAGTCACAGTCATTCAGCATTTGTTACTGAGCAGAATAATCATGAAGACGCATTTTAAAAAAATAATTACATAAGTAAATAATAAACGTATCTATTGTCCATACACTTCACACTCTGATTTATGGAACAGCATGAAATAAACTTGAGTTCTTACATTCATTCAAAACTAAAATTTATAGAAATGCTGTTAAAAACTACAACAATCAATCAATACTTTAAACTACTTTAGACTATGCTTAGGGAGGCATATGGAGAGAGAGAGGGGGAGAGGGGAGAGAGAGAGAGAACAAATATATTGAGGTATTCTACGCTCTGAATTACTCTAAAATATACATAAAGTAGTGTGCAGAGAAAAAGGCTCCAACCCCCCTAAAAAAATCATAGTTACATAAAAAGAAGCTAAATAACATAAGACTTTCGTGAAAATTATATATAACGAATAAAATAGTCCACAGAGCCTCATCGGTGGATGTTGCATAGAAAATATCGAATGAGTTCATGAGCAAAATGCCATCATATGAGAAATACAATGATCACCTGAGATATCTATTATCTATATCAGTGTCTTGTTGTTGTTGTTGTTGTTGTTGTTGTTTTCTACAAGTCTCCTCGTGTATCGTGACCTGGGTGAGGTGGAAGTTATTCGTCTCCTTTAATGATGAATCTGTTTAACTCTTTCATGCCAAAACAACACTAGCAATGTTGATAGATCTTGCACGCCTATGCCAATCAATGATGCTAGAATGGATATTTAGACAAAGTCTGTAAAAATAAAAAGCAGCACATTTTCTAACCGAACCCACAGTTTTACGCTACTGAGTATCATCCTTCCTGTTTATTTCTACGAACATTTCTCACACAAATTTATTTTGGCAAAGCATGAAAATTACTTCAGCAGAAAAAAAAATTAAGAGCTGAACACAAGATAAGTGTAGTAATCTAATTACTGTTAGAGTGAATGTAGAGGGGAGAGTGACTACTATTGTGCATAGTGTGCTATTGTGCAAGGATTTAACACCTCCTTAGATACCATTTTCAATCAAGTCTGTATTATTTTCTATCCTGCGATCTCTTGAAAGTGTCTAGTGCTGTTTCAGGCATGTCGTCTAAATAAGGATCGACTTTTCGCCAGGTTTATGTTGCGACCTCTAGGACGTCAGTGACTTAAATTTGTTATAAATAAACCCACAGTAATCTATTCTTTTTTTCTAACAAGCCCTTCATATTAACATCACTTATAAAAAAATACCCAATTCACATAAACAATGAGTTATTTTATCTCTGAGATTTCATTTTAGAAACGTATTTTATTATGGAGTTTCTGTATCTTGAGGTTCTATTAACTGTTATGTTTCATGAGATCCTGGTTTTTTTTTCAAATGTCAAAATGAACTGATAATAGTGCAGTTCAAAATGTTTTTTTTCATATTTTCTCTACTGTCATTTGTTCTGATAATTTTTCTTACATTCATTTCCTTCAGATGTCTTCCCTATTTAGAGTAGTTTAATAGAATATATAGTAAGGGGAAATAACTTATGTAAATTTGGCGTTATATATATATATATAACGAGTATTTGCTATCGGTAATTCCCTTTGAGTTCAGTTCTAAGCGAGCAAGAGCACCTGCACGAGATTGTGTGAGAATTAACACGAGTTTGGAAAGGTTTGCCGTTTCTGCTTTTATGTTAGTTTTTGTCGAATCTTCCTCTTGTGCAGACGTTGAAATTATATAGTTGGTCTTCGTCGTCGACACTTGTATGAGAATAGGAGAGACTGTTATGCCTACATTTTGTTATCTGGCAACTGGTTGATTCCCTTTGGCCATGGTGATGGAAATTTACCACTGGAAGTCGTCGTCTCTGTTTGTCGGCCGGTAATTGTGATATGTTACTTTACATGATTCGTCTAGTTTGAATATCAACATCATCAAGAGTCATCCATTAAAGGGCAGGTTTGACCGAATGTGTAGTTGCGCAGTCTGTTGATCAGTCTCGGATTTTAAAGTGTGAGTTCCAACCTCCCCCCCCCCCATTTATTAACCTCATTGACCAGAGGTTCTCATCTTTTTGTTCACGTTGCAGATCTTTCGACACTAAAAATTATTTGCCCAACTTCCTTGTACTCCATTGCACCTTGGACTATCCTAGATCCCAAACGATCCTTTGGAGACCTCCGACTAGTCCATTTTCTTTAGTTTATAAATTGATACCGTAAATTTTACATTTTATATAATGTGCTTTAAAAAATGCTAATTTAATATTTTATTCGAGACTTTAATATAGAACCCAACTGTATTTGGAACGTCCTCTATTGGAACTGGAATATTTGATTGTTGCATTTCAGTTTGAACTTCCTGTCTTTTTTTTTTATTTCTCTGTTGTTTGTAATTTCAAATCAACATAAGGAGCGGAAACGTAGTAATTAATTAACTTCCACACCCACAACCCTCAATTATGACCCTCATTACATACATCACAAGTCTCCATTTCAGCATTCTCTACTTTCTACCATGCCCATTTCTAAACAAGCGTCGGACAAGCCACATCTTCTAATAAGTTATGGTTAAGTGCTCTATTCATTGTATTTCCTTTTCTTAACACAGCATTCATGTGAATCTATACTTTATCTCCTCTCTCTTTTTCTTCTTTTTTTTGTACGATTAAGGCTCACGCCAAAAAGTCACAACTTTGTAGAAGTTAAGTAATAAAGCTGTTTCTACATTTGTCCTAGTTTATACATTTTGTTTAATGTGTCGTAATTCATTTCGTGATTAATTCGAAAACATGTGTTGTCCTACATCCACAATAAATTCATTTCACCAAAAGAGAATTAGATGAATTAGAAGACTGCATCATCATTTGATGACTACAGAATGTATGCATGCTAGTGTTTGTTTATTTATGTGTGTCACTGAAACGTTATTACAATAATCTTCATTTAATGTGATGAGATTAACGTTTTATGATTAATTTCTGTCTCATTTGTAGGAGAGGGTTTAAAGTATCGTGGTTGTATGTTTACAGAACATGGGAAGATTGATTGAGAAATTGATACTAGAACACACAGAACAAATACCATTACACACCTGCTACCCCTACTACTTTTTCACCCTAACATACCAGCTATCCCCTGCTACTTTTTCACCCTAATATTCCAGCTATACTCTGCTACTTTCTCACCCTAACATACCAGCTATCCCCGCTACTTTCTCACCCTAACATACCAGCTATCCCCGCTACTTTCTCACCTTAACATACCAGCTATCACCTGCTACTTTCTCACCTTAACATACCAGCTATCCCCTCCCTACTCTCTCACCCTAACATACCAGCTATCCCCGCTACTTTCTCACCTTAACATACCAGCTATCCCCGCTACTTTCTCACCTTAACATACCAGCTATCCCCGCTACTTTCTCACCTTAACATACCAGCTATCCCCGCTACTTTCTCACCCTAACATACCAGCTATCCCCTCCCTACTCTCTCACCCTAACATACCAGCTATCCCCGCTACTTTCTCCTCTAACCTACCAGCTATCTCCTGTTACTTTCTCACCCTAACCTACCAGCTATCTCCTGTTACTTTCTCACCCTAGAATGCTGCTCGAAACCAAAAGACAGTTAACTAATAGATCTTTATAGCAACGTTGTTCTACCAGTACCAAACATGGGTGCTGACCAAGAAACAGCAAAATAAGATATCTGGATGTGAAATGAGATGTCCAAGAAAAGGACACTGGGAGGGATCAGCTAACAAATGACAATTCGTAGGAACTACACCGCGCCTACAATGTATAGAAAAACAAAGAATTATATGGTTTAGGCACTACATGAGAATGATACTTACATACCCAGCCAAGAACGCCTTCAATGGAAAAAAAAAAACAAAACTACAGTTTACAGGTCAAGAGGATGACCCAGGAAAAGATGGATAGAGGAGTTATAGAAACACTCAAGAAATACGGAATGACCATCACTGAGGCCACTCGTACAGTCCATAAATGCCAACTACATCTCGCCTCGACACCACACGGCACATGAAAGATAAAGCAAGGTAAGTAAAGTTAATTTCCAGACAGTTACTGTGCTAATATGCATAATGTTAGTATTTTAAAGAAATATGAAACATGTCTATTCATTTTGTGTTGGATCTTCCCCTATAGTGACAGGCTTACGGCCATATTCGCTGGCTTCAGATGCTGTCATAAGTCGGTGCGAGACTGTATGTTATTTATATATTATGTATCTCTCTAGTCTGTCTGTCTGCCTTTCTCTTTCTTTCTCTCTCTCTTTCCGTATATCCCTGACTGCATCTTTCTCTCTTGTTGTCTCTCTATCGATATCTTTCTCCGTGACTGTTTTATATGTATTTCTGTCTTCTTTTTTTATTCATTTCCTCTTCTGTCTGTCTGTCTGTCTCTCTCTCTTTCTCTCTCTATCTCTCTCTCTCTCTCTGTGGATATATACGGCTATCTTCTCGCTGTTTGCATCTAACCCAGTTTCTCTCTTTTTTTCATACTTTCTCTATTTCTCTGTCTTTCTATCTTTTATCTCTCTTCTTAATCATATCTCTTTATCTCTCTTCTGGACCATATCTCTTTGTCGCTCTAATTCTATTATTTTCTTCCTGCTATTCTCTCTTTCTAATTTTATAGCTTTAGCCTCGAGATTTCATACTTTTGTACTACACTACATTTTTTTTCCTCTGGTACAATCTTTCTAGCAGCTCCCCCTCCTATTTTCTCACAAACTTCACATTTCCGCTCTACTTTGGCCTCTAATTCAGTCACAGTGTTAATAAACGAAAGAAACGGATGTAGTTTGAATCATCTCAGCCTCAGAGCGTGATACTGAATCTTCACTTTTGTCTCTGGTATGTTTTCCTAACAAAGTCTGCTACTAACATGTTTGTGATCCTTGAAATAGACTATAGTCGAAATATGGATTGTTCTGTCTTCTTCATTTGCACGTGCTCATCTTACTTTCTGTCATTCTTGTTCCTGCCAACTATCCTCATTCTTTCTATCTTTTTGTATAACTGAACCATACACTCCTGTCTATCTTTATTACCAACACGTACAGTAACATGGTTATAGCACGGTTATGTGGTAGGATACCACCCCGAGATAAAACGTGAATAGTATATTTTTTATAACTGAAACATACAAGAATGGACATAATCAATTTCTTTGTATATTACTTAGATTTTAATGAGGAAGGAAGGTGTGAGACGGCAGATTTTGGTTAATGGTTTTGTTTCGATCACTAGAATGACACGTTTCTTTGCAATATCATGATGTTCCTTATATTTGTGATGTTGGTAGAAGGCTCGGTGACTTTCCTTATTTCTTAACATTCACACAGGAAGATAGATCAATGATATCTTGGCTAGTAACTAAAGTAGATGGAAATATGGAGATGTATGATTCAGTTTTACAAAAAGTAATGAGAAAAATGTGCAGAAACAAGAATGGCAGGAAGCAAGAAAAGCATACAGATGAAGAACATACATTAATCCAATATTTGGCAGAAGCGTTTTTCAAGGATCACATACAAAAGCAACACAACAGACAAAAACACGAAGAATAGATGAAAAAAATAGATGATCCTAGATAATATGAAAGTTCACACCCTCATGACAAGACCACGTGCTCATTGATCTAGATCAAGTTCGCTACGCTACTGTGACAATGGCTGCTGCCAGTTGATTTTGTAGGGAGACAAGAACTTAACCGGTCAAGGTCCGCTAGTCCTGATCACAGAGTTCTCCTGGTCATAAAGTGAATGTTAAAATAAAATAGGTCAAGAGATATTCATCTCTAACAGCGCTAAGTGATGTATCGATGATTGACAGTATCCAGGAGGTGGCGGACCAATTTTCCCCAGTCAACAAATAAAAAGGTATATTTTCTGTTTTTTTCTTTATCTAGATCATTTACTTACAAATATTTACAAAGAAATAGTGAGACAAATAAATAAAGAACGTTCCTCTTTGGCCTCGTCACCTCCTTAACTCGGGGTTGGACATTTGCCACCCTCGGCACTCCATCAGTAAGTACTGGGATATACCTAAAAAAAATGTCTAGCGAGATGAACATACGCAGTGAGATAAAGAGACACAACAGACTGATTTTCTGACAGTAGATTGGAAGAACTGACAGACTTTAGTTAATATATAACCCATATCATGTTTTATTTATATCAGATAACTTAAAAATAACCCTGGGCTAAGTGACAAGAAAGCAAGAGGGAGACTAAACAGGAAATTCGTTGCTAGATAAGAGGCAAACTTGAGGGCCAGGCTAAAGATAAGGGCGTGTATTTGTCCATTGTCACGTGACCCTTCATGGATAACGGTTTAGCTTTTTTTTTGCAAAATTACATATAGTACATATACTGTAAGGCTCCTCTACTTTTGCAGTTTTTAATCTGAAAAGTTACGTTAGTTTTGTGTTGACTGTTTTAATTTGTTTCATTATGAAACATGTAATTTGTTACAAATAATAACAGACAGATTACACTAGGCTTCAGTTTGGAGGATGAAACACAGAGCTCATCAGAGAGATGTGAGTTAATTCCCGGTCAGACGAGAAAGTGAGAGAGAATGAGAGAGAGTGACAGAGAGAGAGTGACAAAGAGAGAAAGTGATAGAGAGAGAGAGAGAGAGAGAGAGAGAGAGAGAGAATGTTACCACCTAAGTTCAGGACAATTGAGGCGGAACCAGCGGTCCTGTGTTTCCTGTTTTCTTTTTAAAGATAATATTTGGACAGGATAGTAAGTGACACCCACCCCCCACCCCCGACCCCCATGCAAAGCCTGACCTGGCTCTAGATAGCCCTGGTTATATCTAACATTTATTCGAAATTGAAATACCCGAAATATGATCCTCAGTTTCTTTTCCTTAATTCTATAGATTTATAAGTGAGGATGCCGGAGTAACGAAGTTGTTCGTGTAGCTGTCTTTAAAGGAAATCGTGGATAGTTTAGTCTTGTCTGGAGACTACTCAGTCAACGTTTTTATACAATAAAAAATAGACAGACAAACAGACAGACAAACAGACAGATAAAAGACAGGCGGATGGAAGGAATTTTATTTGGATAATTCCAGGAAATAGGTAAGGAAGGTAATCATACCGAAACTGATCACGAGCACTGAATCGTCAGAGAATATACGATATATGTATACATCATATCTTCTTCTTTTTCTTCTCCTTCAAAGAAAATACGATATACGTCATATCTTCTTCGTCTTCTTCAGAGAAAATACGATATACATCATATGTTCTTTTTCTTCTTCTTCAGACAAAATACGATATATGTTTACATCATATCTTCTTCTTTTTCTTTTTCTTTTTCTTCACAGGTAATACGATATATGTATACATCATATCTTCTTCTTTTTCTTCTTCTTCAGACAAAATACGATATATGTTTACATCATATCTTCTTCTTTTTCTTCTTCTTCAGACAAAATACGATATATGTATACATCATATCTTCTTCTTTTTCTTCTTCTTCAGACAAAATACGATATATGTTTACATCATATCTTCTTCTTTTTCTTCTTCTTCAGACAAAATACGATATATGTATACATCATATCTTCTTCTTTTTCTTCTTCTTCAGACAAAATACGATATATGTATACATCATATCTTCTTCTTTTTCTTCCTCTTCAGACAAAATACGATATATGTATACATCATATCTTCTTCTTTTTCTTCCTCTTCAGACAAAATACGATATATGTATACATCATATTTTCTTCTTCTTCCCTGGAACTACGAATTGGCGCTCTATGCAGCTGATGCTGTGGAGAAATGTAGGCAATGCACTGTGCCAGCTTGGGAGCGGGATATAGCAGCTTTTTTTTTCAGTCCCTTTAGCAGACTCCAGTCCATGGGGATTATGTCGACCCTTGCCCCATTAGCCAGGCTATGATTGTTACTGGGGGTATAATCTGTGTGGTGGGACAGGGTCTTCTTTAGCTATGGTTTGCCAAATCTAACTTTAGCTTGTCAGCTATGGTTTGCCAACTCTAACGTTAGTTTGTCAGTTATGCTTTGCCAACTCTAACGTTAGTTTGTTAGCTATGGTTTGCCAACTCTAACGTTAGTTTGTCAGTTATGGTTTGCCAACTCTAACGTTAGTTTGTCAGCTATAGTTTGCCAACTCTAACGTTAGTTTGTCAGCTATGGTTTGCCAACTCTAACGTTAGTTTGTCAGCTATGGTTCGCCAACTCAAACGTTATCTTGTCAGTTATGGCTCGTTGATTGTCAAAACGGACAGCATCTTCACCTTGTTCAACAGCATACAACAGAGTCAGTGTAACAAAATATCTTCTCAGTGATAGAATGGTACATTGTTTTAACATTTACAGATTAACTATAAATGTCAACACAGGTAGCCACGGATCTGATGCGGCTGTTACTAATTGTGCAAAACTGCCCCGTCATGAGAAGCTGTGAAAGGTTTTCCCGTTTCAAGCACTGAGTCTCGGTGCGGTCTGATAAACAAGGGACTTATTTACACACGAATGACCAATTGTTTCTTAACGTACTGACACTGGATAAGGCAGAAACTCTCATTTTTTAAAAAGTTGTTTTATTAAGAGAAGCGCTTCATCTGCTTCTTGTTTTTTCACTGGGTTATTAGGCCTACGAATTTCTCTCACTGAATGAGAACACATTTCCTTTATTACATACATTATTGCACCTACGCTCGCTTTGAAAGTGTAACCGAACAATGCTAAAATATCAGAATCGACAGCATGGTCAGTCAGTCATTTGCATGTCCTTAGTGGAACTTTGCCTCCCTAACAGCACTCCTGTAGGCCTCTCGGTTGTGAGCATGATGGCCTGCCCCTGATGCATCCATTCGCAGATCATCAACGATGTCTTGGAGCTATCTTCGCCTTGGTCTTCCTCTTTCTTTTTCCCATTATGTACATTTCCAAGACTATCTTCTCTAAATTCTCAAGATGTTTAATATGTCCAAAATATTTAAGTTTTCACCACTTAATACACCGCTTCATAATTATTTCCGTTTTTTTTAAATAATGGTAAAGGTAACAGCCATGCCATTTAGGCATATTGGGGAATACGGTGTTAGACCCGTATTTTCAGTGACATATGGCACATGAAAGTGTGATGTTGTTTATATAAAGAGAGTTGATAAAATGAAAAAAGAACGAAAGAAAGAAAGAATAATTGATAACAACATATGAGCAGTACTGTTCAGTGTGAAGCACACACGCAACATAATCTTTCTTTCTACATCGAAGTTACCTCATCTTTTCTCAAGCTTCTTTGCCAAACCAAAGCTTTTAGCATGAAACCGCCATCTTAAGGAAGTAAGAAAGAAAGAAAGAAAGAAAGAGAAACTCTTTACGTTTGTGCAGGTGAAAAGGAGAAGTGAGATGATGTATAAAAACATGAAAGAGATCCACAAGGAGAAAAGTAATCATGATTATATTTCACACTTTTCTCTGTTTCGATTTCACACAGCCAAACACTCCTTTAATACAGCAGTACAGACTTAATGTGTAGTGTAAAATTTAGTGAATAAATTATCTCTTTCTCTGAACCTTAAGTGCCCAGGGCACATGGGGCTTCCGCAAGGGTTTTCCACAAATGCCTGTCCTTCGCCTTTTTTGAATAAATTATCTACTCTGTGTCTAATAGCGAGCGCTGTGACTATTGTTCGGTACCTGCTTCTACGAGATTTCCACTACTGGGCCAATCTTTCAAGTGATAGTTGTGAATGAAACTAACAATTTTTTTAAAAATCAACAAATCAAATAATCAAGTGCCGCGTGGCGTAGGCGATCATTTCTCTCCACAATTCCGTCTTTAGACTTGATTATGAGATCCGCCGGTGACTTTCTTCCTAGCCGGCACTGACAACCTACCCAGTAACTTCTCTCTCTGTCTTCCTCTGTCTCTTCTTCCCACATTTTTTTCCAGTTGCCACAACGTGTTATTCTAAGAAAATGTCCTACAAATCTCGTTTGTCTGCTTCTGATCTTTGCTGCAATTTGCTTTTTAACTCCAGCCTCTCTTAAGACTTCTTCGTTGGTTTTCTTAGCTGTCCATGGTACCTTCAACATCCCTCTTATGAACCACATCTCCATGGCCTTCATTTCTCGCTGTACTCTCTTATTCATAGACCATGCTTCACATCCATAAAACAAAATTGGCTCGACGTAACATTTGTTTCCTTTGATATGGATCTGTTGCACAAGATGTTTTGATATAATCACAATATAACAAATTTAAATGATGACAGTGATGACGATAATGCTACTTGTGATGATTAAAATGATGATGAATGAGTAATTCCTCTACTTCATACTTACATTTGGATATTTCCTTTTGACATAATCAGCTTTAGAACACTTTTCGATGGAAGATACTATAGATTAAAAGTGTCCTTTTAACGGAAGTATTTTCGATAACAATCTGTTACACCACATACGCTTCTAATATAAAATCCTGATGGAACAACATAGATCTGATACAACGTATACAAACATGCACGAAAATACATTAATTACATCTCTCTGTCACATGTGAAAATAGCACCCCGCCCTTAGCTTCAAGGCGTGACCTTGCAACACAGGCCTATTAAAACACTCGAAATATTTTTGTAAAACCGGACCTTGTTTCGCTGATATGCTGTTGCTTTCCTGTCGCAGATGGTGAAAAAGTTAACCTTTATTGAGCCAATATTCGACACATAAAAGAGAGAATGTTTAAAAAATTAGGAAGATGACATTTTGTTGTTGTTTTTTATGTCCCTATGAGTGTGGGACAGAGTTTGTTACTGCAGATGTTGTGATAAAGATCTAGTAACGTAAGCATGGAACACAACAAATAGTTGGCTATGGTGTTTGACTCATTTTAAGGAGTGGATCTAGGATATGGGTTTTATGGTTAACTGCATGATGTTGTTTATAAAAATTTAAATTTCACTTGATTATTTTTGTCCATTTTATCTTTTCTTATTTCATGGTAATTATGTATCAATGTCAATTGTTTCTACTTCAGCGACTCTTCCAACCATACAGAGATGGGTAGCAATAACAACTAGTAAACTCCTCATAATAGTAGGAAAAATCATGCTTATTTATCCTTACAGACGACTTAGTAGCGAAGTGGTTAGTGCATTATTCTCTCATGACGAAGGTCGGGGGTTCGAATCCGGCCGGAGACGCCCCAGTCACCCCGCATAGAAATGGGTACCTGACTTCTTCTGGAGTTTTGGAAGGAAAGGCGGCCAGGTGTGATGCTGACCATATCACCCTATAGTGCTCTGACAGGTCATGGGAAATATAGGCACTATGTCCCCTATGTGCCTCTAAGGCATGGCAGAATTACCTTCACCTTACTTATGCTTCGGTTCGATATACCTCCAAAGATATATTTAGAACGTTTTCAGGTACTTTCATATACTGATTTCCACGAACACATTGAACTGAACTCTGGGACGTGATGCTTTCTTCATGATCCAGTCTAGAGACGGTTTTTCCCCACTAAGATTTTCTCAGAATCTCATATTTTTCTTACAGCTCATCCATCAGAGAAAATGACGATTTTTTCACTTGCTGACATGAATTATGTGTCACAATAGCCCGATATCAGAAACTCCGCTACGAGGACGAAGGATAAAGTCTTGTCTAGAGACTATATCTTTACTAAATAAAACTACGCCTTCCACCTCTAGCACTTAGATCTGGCTATTTACTAAATAAACTAAACATTCCTCCTCTACCTCTTAGATCTGGCTATTTACTAAATAAACTAAACATTCCTTCTCTACCTCTTAGATCTGGCTATTTACTAAATAAACTAAACATTCCTCCTCTACCTCTTAGATCTGGCTATTTACTAAATAAAACTAAGACTTTCCCCTCTACCTCTTAGATCTGACTATTTACTAAATAAAACTAAGTCTTCCATCTGTCCCACTTAGATGGGGCTATTTACTAAATAAAACTAAGTCTTCCATCTCTACTATTTAGATGGGACTATTTACTAAATAAAACTAAGCCTTCCATCTCTACTACTTAGATGGGACTATTTACTAAATAAAACTAAGCCTTCCATCTCTACTACTTAGATGGGGCTATTTACTAAATAAAACTAAGCCTTCCATCTCTACTACTTAGATGGGACTATTTACTAAATAAAACTAAGCCTTCCATCTCTACTACTTAGATGGGGCTATTTACTAAATAAAACTAAGCCTTCCATCTCTACTACTTAGATGGGACTATTTACTAAATAAAACTAAGTCTTCCATCTCTACTACTTAGATGGGACTATTTACTAAATAAAACTAAGTCTTCCATCTCTACTACTTAGATGGGGCTATTTACTAAATAAAACTAAGTCTTCCATCTCTACTACTTAGATGGGGCTATTTACTAAATAAAACTAAGCCTTCCATCTCTACTACTTAGATGGGACTATTTACTAAATAAAACTAAGTCTTCCATCTCTACTACTTAGATGGGGCTATTTACTAAATAAAACTAAGCCTTCCATCTCTACTACTTAGATGGGACTATTTACTAAATAAAACTAAGTCTTCCATCTCTACTACTTAGATGGGACTATTTACTAAATAAAACTAAGCCTTCCATCTCTACTACTTAGATGGGACTATTTACTAAATAAAACTAAGTCTTCCATCTCTACTACTTAGATGGGACTATTTACTAAATAAAACTAAGTCTTCCATCTCTACTACTTAGATGGGACTATTTACTAAATAAAACTAAGCCTTCCACCTCTACCACACTTCTGAAACTTTATCTCTTCTGAATAAAAAGAGAGAGAAAATTAAGCCTGACCTGTTATTTATACAAATGAATATAACTCTGGATGCGACTGGAAACTACTTCCTCATCTCCATCATGGAAAGAAAGCTGTTATTCTTTGGTCATTTTAAGCGACACGATGAGTTAGAGAGAACAGTAATGGAAGGTGTGGTTACTGGAAAGAGAAATAGGGCAGCCGAGGAGACAGTGAGTATTGGATGTCTCTGACATTCTGAACACTACACTCACTGAAACAGGCATCATGTCTAAACAACGATAGGTTCTCAAACTGGCTGTCAAGAGAGGAACGCTGTACAGTAAACAGACCCTATATAAAATTGATGCAACAATAGCTGACATGACACATTTAAACTGATATTAAATGGGGAAAGAAGATATCACCATGATAAGTTTGTTGAGTTTAGTGACAAAACTGTTGGGAGGGTGGGGGGTTATCATTATGAAAACAAATAAGCAATATTTCGGCTTGTACCTTCCACCAACTCTAATAAAAAAAAGAAGAGTAAACAGAAAAAAAGAAGCAGATGTTATGAGTCAGGAAATAATAATACGAGGGTGAGTAAAAAAAAAACTGACTTTATTTTTGCTCCAAAAGAAATGTAAATAAAGTAGTAAGTAGCTGTAGTCCAGATATATTACGCCATACTTCTCTTGGTTTATGTGCGCCGAGGTGAGTCGGCTATTTTTTTTTCAAATATGACGTCGGATCAAAGATGGCCCCTCCCTCCAAAGCACGCACGAGAGAGAGAGAGAGAGAGAGAGAGAGAGAGAGAGAGAGGAGAGAGAGGCACAAAGCAGTAATACCATTTCTTATAACGCTTCTTGGATAATGAAGGTGACACACCTGCAGATATTCATCGCACAATGAAGAGGCAGTGAGGGGGAAACGTGTACTTCGCTTCGGCAGGTATATTTATTAAGGTTGCTTTTATTTTACTCGCCGGCGCAGTTTTCAGTTTTAAAAGATTAGCAAATGATGAAAAACTGTTGCTTGATAATCTCTCTTTGGTGTGAACTTCCATACTTTGGCAGCTGATGCCGATGGAGAAGATTCTTAAAACAAAATTGCTGTTGGCTTGGGAGAGGCTGGAGGTAGTTTTATTTTCCATGGCGAACCAAACAAGGAAGGTTTTTCATCATAGTCCGGGACAGACTGCTGTCTACCACGTGGCCGGTGTACATTAGCATGAGAGATAAGAGACATGACCACTGCACTAAAACTTGTTCTAGTAATGAAGATAGATAGAGGTGTATGGTTCAGTTTTACAAAATTATATAGCGAGGAAAGCGACAAAAAGCAAGATGAACACATATAAGTGAAGAACATAGAACAATCCAATATTTCGACTCAAGTTTTTCTCAAGGATCACATACAGAAACAACACAACAGATAAAATTATCTATCTATCTGTCTGTTTGTCTCTTTGAATATATGTCTATCTTTCTGTCTGTATGTCGCTCTGTCTGTCTGTCTGCCTTTCTATCTGTTTGTATTTTACATGTTTTCAGTAAAACATCTATAGCCATATTTGTTGTGTACTGTGGTGTCCCTCGCACTGCAGGCACATATCTCTGTTTTCAATACTGGTGTATTTTCCCCCTGACTTATAGATGTGCTGCAAGCAGAGTTTGAACGAAGTTTAAAGAAAAGTAATTCGCCGAAATTTAAAACTATTTGCTACATTTACTAACTAAATTTATTGTTCGTACTGCGAGGTATACGCGCATAAACACGCCCTACTGTGCTGTTTTCAAGTTTTATCTCAGTAGGTCACGAGTGTCCTGTGTGGAAAACCACGAGAGCAATACAATGTATTTCTGAGTTCCTGTTCAGTCTAGTTAATGCGCAGAAAAGCAATTATATATTCCGTTATCATCTGTTTCATGGATAGTTTTATATATTTTATATTTTTAAAACAATTTTTGTCACTATAGGTTTGTTTTTATTGGGGGGAAAAGTTTGTCAGATAAAAAACAACGAGGTTTACGCACAGAGTGATAGGATCAGTGAGAAGGGGACCTAGTGGAGCCTTCTTCCGGGGCCCAGAGCGCTTTTTTGTTTTAAGAGAGGGCCCGGATGACTTATCCAGTCTAATGAAGGGCCCATAGTAGAATACAACAGAATGGCTAATCAATAGGATAACCGGGGTAGGGGGCTGGTGGGGGGAGGAGAGGGCAATTTTTGCATCAGGTTATAAAATGTCTGCCCTCGTGACAGAGCACAGCGGTGTATTAGTTAGCCTCTGAAGTATGATAGAGCACAGTGGTGTATTAGTTAGCCTCTGAAGTATGATAGAGCACAGTGGTGTATTAGTTAGCTTCTGAAGTATGATAGAGCACAGTGGTGTATTAGTTAGCTTCTGAAGTATGATAGAGCACAGTGGTGTATTAGTTAGCCTCTGAAGTATGATAGAGCACAGTGGTGTATTAGTTAGCTTCTGAAGTATGATAGAGCACAGTGGTGTATTAGTTAGCTTCTGAAGTATGATAGAGCACAGTGGTGTATTAGTTAGCTTCTGAAGTATGATAGAGCACAGTGGTGTATTAGTTAGCTTCTGAAGTATGATAGAGCACAGTGGTGTATTAGTTAGCTTCTGAAGTATGATAGAGCACAGTGGTGTATTAGTTAGCTTCTGAAGTATGATAGAGCACAGTGGTGTATTAGTTAGCTTCTGAAGTATGATAGAGCACAGTGGTGTATTAGTTAGCTTCTGAAGTATGATAGAGCACAGTGGTGTATTAGTTAGCTTCTGAAGTATGATAGAGCACAGTGGTGTATTAGTTAGCTTCTGAAGTATGATAGAGCACAGTGGTGTATTAGTTAGCCTCTGAAGTATGATAGAGCACAGCGGTGTATTAGTTAGCCTCTGAAGTATGATAGAGCACAGTGGTGTATTAGTTAGCCTCTGAAGTATGATAGAGCACAGTGGTGTATTAGTTAGCTTCTGAAGTGTGACAGAGCACAGTGGTGTATTAGTTAGCCTCTGAAGTGTGACAGAGCACAGTGATGTATTAGTTAGCCTCTGAAGTTTGACAGAGCACAGCGGTAAATTAGTTAGCCTCTGAAGTATGATAGAGCACAGTGGTGTATTAGTTAGCCTCTGAAGTATGACAGAGCACAGTGGTGTATTAGTTAGCCTCTGAAGTATGATAGAGCACAGTTGTGTATTAGTTAGCCTCTGAAGTATGACAGAGCACAGCGGTGTATTAGTTAGCCTCTGAAGTATGACAGAGCACAGTGGTGTATTAGTTAGCTTCTGAAGTATGACAGAGCACAGCGGTGTATTAGTTATCCTCTGAAGAACATGACAGAGCACAGCGGTGTATTAGTTAGCCTCTGAAGAACATGACAGAGCACCCCGGTGTATTAGTTATCCTCTGAAGAGCATGATAGAGCACACCAGTGTATTAGTTAGCCTCTGAAGAACATGACAGAGCACAGCGGTGTATTAGTTAGCCTCTGAAGAACATGACAGAGCACCCCGGTGTATTAGTTATCCTCTGAAGAACATGACAGAGCACACCAGTGTATTAGTTATCCTCTGAAGAGCATGATAGAGCACACCAGTGTATTAGTTAGCCTCTGAAGAGCATGACAGAGAACTGGGATGTATAGTTAGTCTTTGATGAACATGATAGAGCACAGCGATGTATAGTTAGCCACTGAAGAACATGATAGAGCATTGTGGTGTATAGTTAGCCTCTGAAGAGCATGATAGAGCACAGCGGTGCATAGTTAACCTCTGAAGAACATTACAGAGCACAGCGGTGCATAGGTAGCCTCTAAAGAACACGATAGAGTACAGCGATGTATAGTTAGCCTCTGAAGAACATGATAGAACACAGCGGTGTATTAGTTAGCCTCTGAAGAACATAATAGAGCACAGCGATGTATTAGTTAGCCTCTGAAGAACATGATAGAGCACAGCGATGTATAGTTAGCCTCTGAAGAACATGATAGAGCACACTTTTGTACAGTTAACCTCTGAAGAACATGACAGAGCACCCTGGTTTATTAGTTAGCCTCTGAAGAACATGACAGAGCACAGTGGTGTACGGTTAGCCTCTGATACAAACCACTCTAAACGTGCGGGAAAAGTAAACAGAAAGACAATGATCATGGCTCGAATCATGAACTCTAGAAGGACGTGTAACCGCCCAGACACGAGAAGATAACCCAACATCGGCTCAGCCATCCAGCGTCGTTTGCTGGGGGGTAACATTAAGTGCTGATTTTGATCTTATGATAACTCTCATGTTTAGTACTACTGTTAACATATATCTACTACGAAACATTATATTTAAAAAAGATGTCCATGAGCACAACTGGCCAAGACCCTATACTAACTCTTCCAGAAAACAAGTGTGGCTTCAGTTTGGCAGCTCGGAACTGACCGAAGGGACCCCTCCCCCTCTTTTCTTCCAGTTTAAACTGGCTCATGTGTTGTTAGAATTAAGAAAATGCCATCTCTCTCTCTGAACCTTAAGTGCCCAGGGCACATGGGGCTTCCGCAAGGGTTTTCCACAAATGCCTGTCTTTCGCCTTTTTTTCTGCTCTTGCCCAGGTGAGCCCTCTATTGCTCAACATCCTTTCTGTTGTTCTTCTCCATGTCTCTTTTGGTCTACCCTTACTTCTGCTCCCCTGTGGTGTCCATCTTAGTGCTATTTTTGGTAGTGAGTTGTCAGTCATTCGGAGCACATGTCCCAACCATCGCCAGCGTCTTTCCTCAATAATTGTTGTCAGTGGTTTCATCTGCATTTCTGCCAATAAGATGTTATTTCTTATGGTGTTTGGCCAAAATATTTTTTTAATTCTACGTAAACATTTAGTCTGGAAAGAATTCAACTTGTTTTCTATGGTTTTGGTGATTTTCCAGCATTCACTTCCATAGAGTAGTACACTTAGAACATTACTCTTAAATATCCTGATATTCATATTTATGCTTAGTTTATTTGATTTCCATATATTCTGTAGCATTGCAAAAGCCTGGTTTGCTTAGTAAGTCTGCTGTTGATGTCCTCTGTGCTGTCTCCATTTTCTACTACTCTGCTGCCAAGGTATACAAATTCGTTGACCTCCTCCACTAACTTGTTATCTACTCTGAGTACATTTCTGTTGTTCACATTTTGCTTCATTAACTTTGTCTTTCCTACGTTGATCTTTAGTCCTATGTTGTTTGCATTCTGGGTTAACTTGTTTATTTTATCTTGCATATCTTTGTGACTGCTTGATAATAGACAAATGTCGTCCGCAAAGTCAAGGTCCTCCAGCACTGTGTTAAGGGTCCATTGTAATCCTCTGCGTTTGTCTGATGTTGCCTCCTTCATTAACCAGTCTACTGCCAAGATAAATAATGTTGGTGATAGTACACATCCCTGTTTCACTCCTGTTTGTACCCTAAAGCTGCTGGAGGTATGTTCTCCACAGATAACTTTGCACTGAAAACCCTCGTATAGGGCTTTGATTACATTAACTATTTTATGGGGGAGGCCATGCCATCTTAGGATTTTCCACAGTGCATCTCTATTGACACTGTCAAAGGCTTTCTCAAAATCTATGAATAATGCATATGTTGTGCTATGCCATTCATTTGCCTGTTCTAATATTTGTCTAAGTACAAATATATGGTCTATGCATGATCTTCCTTTCCTAAATCCTGCCTGCTCTTTCCGAAGTTTTTCCTCAAGTGTTGGTACAATTCTGTTGATGATTATTCTGCAAAATACTTTACTAGTGAGTGGCAGTAGGGTAATGCCTCTCCAGTTCCCGCAATCTCTGAGGTCACCCTTCTTTGGTAGTTTTACTATAAGATCAGTTTTCCACTCCTCTGGGGCTTTTTCTAAATCCCAAATTTGTTGTAATATCCGGCAAAGTTGTTTTGGTGTTTCTGTTTCTTCTGCTTTCAACATCTCAGCAGTCACTTCATCTTCACCTGGTGCCCTGTCTGATTTTAGCATCTTTATCGCCTCTTTTACTTCATTTATTGTTATTGGTCCTGTATTGATGTTTAGTTCCGCTTTTGCTTCAGGTATATCTATTGCTTGTGCTGCTTGTGTTCTGTTTAGTAGGGTGTTAAAGTGTTCCCTCCATCTTTCAATTTTTTCTCTTTCTCCACTGACCAGTTGTCCATTTTGTGTTCTTACTGCACTTTCACATCTTGTATTGAAGTTACCTGTCATCTGCTTTGTGATTTTATATATGGTTTTCATGTCATTTGTATATGCTGCTTTCTCTGCTGTCTCTGCTAAGTTGTCATAATACTGACGTTTATCTTGACGGCATGATTCCTTCACTTCTTTGTCTTTTTGTGCATAATTACTTAAAACTCGTTCTTTAAGCCGTTGTGATTTGGTGTTCAGTAATTTTTTTCTTGATTTCTTTTCTTTGCTCTATCTTTTCCCATGTGGTCTCACTTATCCATTCCTCTTTTCTCCTTTTCCGATATCCAAGCACCTCTTTTGCTGTTTCCTGTAGTGTTTTATTGAACTCTAATATGGACATTTCTGCTTCGTCTTGTAGGACACTGAAGCGGTTCTTAAGTATTATTGAGAATTCATTTCTTGTTTGCTGGTCTATCAGTTTTCTTGTATCAAAATGTATCTTTCTGTGTTCTCCGATTCTGGCTTTCCTTAATTTTAGTTTTATTTTTGCTACCAGAAGGTTGTGATCACTTCCTATATCTGCTCCTTTCCTTGCTCGCACATCTTGTAGTGACCGTTTCCACTTGTTGTTTATTAGTATGTGATCGATTTGGTTTTCTGTGGTTTTATCTGGTGACCTCCAAGTCACCTTATGGATGTTTTTGTGTTGGAAAATTGTCCCTCCGATGGTCATCATGTTTTCTTCACAGAAACTGCACAGTCTTTCTCCATTTTCATTTATTTCTCCGATTCCTTCTCTTCCCATGATTCTTCTTCTATCTTCATTTCCTTCACCTACTTTTGCATTGAAGTCGCCCAAGATGAGTAGCATATCATGCTTGGGTATTGTTTCTACTGTGGCTTGGAGGCTGTTGTAAAAATCTTCTTTTAATTCCTCTTCAGCTGCTTCTGTTGGTGCATAACAAACTATAATAGACAGCTTCGTGAATCTTGAGTTGAACCGTGCATATAATAATCTCTCATTTATTGGGGTCCATTTCAGCAATGCTCTTGATGCTTCTTTTGTTAAAATCAATGCTATTCCTCCTTCATGAAGATCTTCTTTACCTGACCATATTATTGTATCTTCTGTGTGCTGTGTTGTTAATTTCCTTCTGCCTTGTCCTGTCCATCTTGCTTCTTGTATTCCTAGTATGTCTAGTTTGTATCTGTGCATTTCCTTGATGGTTTGTGCTAGTTTTCCAGTCTGGTTTAGTGTTCTTACATGCAGCTGCCTATATGCATCTTTTGTTTAGGTTCCAGGAGGTCTGCAGTCGGGCTGGGGACTTCCAGTGGCTGGCTTTCATCCACAACCTTCATGGGCTCAGTTTCCTGATACGCATTTCTCCTTCCACCTGCATTTGCTTTTTCCCTTGCTTCTGTTTCTGTAGCAGTCTGATAGTTTTTTACCAGATAGGGTTGCTGGCCCTATGCTGAACCCTCCTTAGTCGCCTTTTACGATCATGCATGGTAGGGTACAGTGGTCCTATTCTTTGCAGATCCCGGGTACCACACGGGTGAAGAAAATGCCATAACTGCCAGTTTCTCGTTCAATTCGATGTTTTGGTTTGAACATCTTCACCACACCACTGGCTGGAGAGAATTCAAATTCATAATTATCGAGATATCACAACACAACTAACTCAGTGGTTTCCAACCTTTTTTTTCAGGTCGTGGACCCTCTGAATGCAATGATAATTCATCCCCGTACATACCTCATGTAATATCCCACGTAATATCCCATGTAATACCCCAAGCCACTTGACTTTTTAAAAAAATCTTCACTCATGAAGAATATTTACACAATCTTGACTTGTAGCTCTAACACCCACGTGACCTTTGCCAGCCATAGATTTGGGACTTGTAAATTAGTCAGCCAAGAAGACAAATGTTTAGAACATGAGACCACTAGAACACAATAACATATTCTTATAAGTGTATCAAATATCAGCAAGCAAATGTATACGTTCTTCGCCAGTGCACAGTATTATGTTTCTTCGTACCCACATTGGCGATGGTGCATAGTACCCTGATTTTTGCGATGCGCCTTTTTTCAGCACCTTTCCTTGCTAGGGCAGACTGTGGTCTTGCTCGGACTGTCACGAAGACAGTGGTGTAGGCTGGCCTGGCCAAAACTTTGTTTTCCAGCCTATGTGTATAAGTGGCTGTACTTAACCCCCTTCTCCATGTCAGATCCAGCATGCAACGCTGGCTGCCCAAACGACTTTGAGACAGTTCCACAGAGACTTTGGGATGAGGAATCCGATGAATGTCTCAACGATGTCCTTTCCCCGCCACCTATAGTCTGCTGGCTCTGCTTTTTTACATCATTCTGATAGCCATTGTTGAAAAGATCCATAGTTTTGTCACGTCCTGGATTCATTGGTTTCACACCAGATTTTCATCATTCCCGCCGGCGATCTCCATGTCCCCATCTGTCCACCAACCTGACATTACATTTTACAAAAATAACAGTTACAACTAGCGTTGATTGCTACAGGTTTCAGGGCTACAGAATTAGGTCAGAGTTTTTAAGCAATCAGATCTATGTTCACTGTCTCACAGATAAGTGTGTTCTTAACACAGCTGCTCCCAGAGGACCAGTATTATGCAAATAGAACGTTAACTGAATGTTACCTGTAGAAACAGCGAAGCCGGGGGAATAGGGGGTACACGGTGCGGGGTGTAGCGATGAAGACTATAAATAACAAAAGCTTTATTGACTCTGAAGTACGCTACAGCAGCTAAGGTAATACAAATAATGCATTCATTTTTTACTGGGAAAAGCTCAGGACGTTTTGAATTAAAGGTCATCTTTTTGTCTATTATTATATTTTCTTGTCAACATTTCTTTTATCCCAGAATATATAACTTAGCTCTTTCTTTCCTTGTTTATTATATAGCCTTGTAACAAAGACGCGCAGTTTCATAAATCTAAAGTGTGTGTAATGTCTGAATAAGCAGATTTTCCTTGGCAGCAAATGTGATGAAAATACTCGTATGTGGAGGAAAGAGAGAGAGAGTGTGTTTGTGTGTGTATATGAGCGTGTGTGTGTAGGTTAACGACTTATTTTGGTAAAAGTACATATAAGCTACACCGGGCTTGGATTGTATACCAGGAAGTGTCTTGGCCTACTTCTGGTAGATAAAGATGTTTCGTTTTGAGATCTCTTCACAGCACTCTTTTTTTGCCGGAAGAGTCTTTCAGGCTTTACACCTGACACAGGAACTGCAGCTCGGTATTTATTTTCACATGAAGAATCATGAGACCACACTCATTATCATCAACGTTAACCCCGTGTTGCCTCGGGAGGTGTGTGCTTTCAGTCTTATCTCGGATACTGGTTTTTTTTAAAAATGCTGTCAACTTGCTTTGAGTTTTTATGTTAGGCTATCTGAGGGATCTGCAACATATCTAGAATATGGAAATCAGAAGGGACTTGTAACTATTTATTTCTTTTTATATGAATGACTCTGTGGGCAATTCTTTTCTATTTAGGGGCTGAAGCCACAGGCGTGAGTTGTGGGTGGACCACATTCAGGTCTATAGCCAATAAATGAAAGTAATTATAATATTACAAAACTATGAATACTAGGTATTTCACTTATATATTGCCTTGTCTTGTCTCCTTCCTCATATACCTTCAGTATTGCTGGGACAAACAGGCGTCTTGATAAGATTCTAAATGTATAAACTAGGGAAAAAATTATAAACACCTTTATTACTTAACGAGCACACACACACACACACATATATATGAGAGAGAGAGAGAGAGAAGATAACATATAAATTCACATGGATGCTATGTAAAAAATAGGAACGGAAAAAATAGAATAAAACAAAATGAATGGAGCACTTAGCTATGACTTGTAAGAGGCTGCGCTTGGTGGAGTCAGTGAATATTTAAATGGAGATTTGTGACGTGTGACAGTTGGGTAATGAGGGTGGGGGGGGTACTTTGGAGAGGGGTGAGAGTAATACAATGGTAATCTAGCCGGGAGAAGGTGGAATAGGTGATTAGATGGGTTGTAATCTGATTGCTGTGAGGCAGTTCTGAACTATGTGTTACAAGTGAGAAAGGAGTGGAACTTAGTGCAGATGGAATATGATTGTGGAAGAGGCGAATGGTAGGTGTAGCTGACTTGCGAGTTCAAAGCATGTGGTTCCAGCGTCCATATTCCTGAATGTAGCAATTCTCGAGCGCTAAGCGGCTTCTGTCATCAGCGTGACATTGTTTGATGGCTTCTACAAGAAAATAGGATTTGCCTCTGTGGTTGGGGCTACTTACATGATTAGGGACTGGTCTCGAAGCATGCTGGATGATATCGTACACATATTTCTGAATGCGGTCACCTAATCTGAGACAAGTTTCACCAAAATAAGTTATCCTGCATCTTTTGCATATAATGGCATATTCACATTACGGGTCTCGCATGTGAATCCCTCATGGAGGGTGAGGATAGTTTTGAGAAAAGTGATCGTTTTTGTAATCCAGACAATAGGACAAGTAACACAGCGATGGCGGTACCATTTTCTGGTGCCAACATGCTAGGCTCCACTTCAGTTGGTGATTGACAAGATCTGGCGATTTGTTTCATATAATGGGATATTTAAGGTTTATGTTATTTCCTCCTTCCATCTCTTGCGTGGGCGGCCTCTTCCTCTGTTTCCTTCAGTTATTACAGTGAATAATTTCTGTGGTAAACTGTCTGGACAAACCTCTAGAATCGGTGTTTCTGGACGTAGTGTAATACTAGTGTTACTCCAACTCTTGCACTAGTGATGTTATTTCTAATTTGATCTCGGCTTGTTTCAATTAATATTCTCCTTAAACATCTCGTATCTGTTGTGATTATTCTATTTTTGTATTTAGCTGTTGTGTCCATGTTTGATAAGGCCGCGGAGATCGGAGGAAGACTGTGTTGTATAGTGCTCTTTTTTTCAGTTGTGATGTGCTTACGTCTAAGGGTCGTCATGTACTAATGACACCATAATTAGTGTGTGCGGCCCACATGCCAGAGAGGTTGTCCACCCCTGTGGTGAGACTTATCTTTTCCTTCTGTTTTCTTCTATCTTTCTTATATTATCTTTCCATTAGTTAGGATGTTTCAAATCATGCCTTTCTTATTACTTGTCCAGTGAATGTTGACTGTCTTCATAATTCAGTTCCATTATTAGTTGTCATTTGGTTCTAAGGACTGTAAATGCGTCTCAAACAGCCTCTGGCAGTCAAGTCCAGCTCCTGGCCTTCCCGTGGCAGAACTGTTTAAACTGACAGGAGAAGGGGCGAGGGCGAATATCTGGCGCCTGAAAACCAGATACTTAGGGTAGATGAGTGGCACGTTTGGTAGCTCATCTGCCGCTGTTGGCGAGACTTTTCAGTTGCCGTGCGTGGAGCGGTGCTCCTCCCGGCCAATGAAGAAAGGTGCAAATGAGGTTGCCGCGCAGCATCACTGCGGAAAAGGTGGTAGAAAGGATAAAGCGAAGCAAACAGTCAAATCACGGCACCTCTGGTCTGGTGGTCGGCTACGTCCTGAGTGCAGTCATATCGGGTGAAATACATGAACCGGCTTGTCCCAGAGGTTAAGACACTGCTGGTGAGACTCTTCAAATGCCGCGCATGGAGTGAAGCTCCTCCCGGTCAAGGAAGAATGCGGAAAAGAAATAAAGGTTGCTGTGCGTTGCCGATGGGAAAGGTGGTAGAAAGGATAAAGTGAAGTTTAATCGGTATGTCCAGTAGTATCGCTACGATAGCTATACATACCACGGCACCTCTGCTCTAGAGGCCGGCCACGTCCGAAATACACCTACACTGGTGAAATATGCCTAAACCGGCACACACCAGGGGTAGAACTTGATGGCTAGACATGTCATGCCACCTCTGCTCTAGAGGTTGGTAACGCCTGATATACGCCCATACTGGTGAATTTTGCCTAAACCGGCTCATAACAGGGGTGAATCTTGAAGGCTATGCATGTCACAGTACCTCTGCTCTAGAGGTCGGTCACGTCCTAAACACGCCCATACTGGGATAATATGCCTAAACCGGCTCAACCCAGTGGTGGAAGTCACTAGTGGCGAGGATTCGTCCTCCTGGACAAAAGCTCCATCCTGGTCACAACTAGTAAGGGTAGAGGCCACGACCGCAAAATGCTGAAGTCGGAGACACTGGACGAGGGCAGTCTAGATAGGCAGCCACCTCTCACCCGGAGGGGATGTTTGCGTATCCTAATCACGCTGAGATTTCCGGTGAGAAAGTCCAACTCTGGACTGGATGGGCAACCACCTCTCACCCGGCGGTGATACACGGGTATCTCAAAACACGTCAAGGTCTTTCGGTGAGAAAGTCCAACCCTAGACTAAACTGGTGCAATGAAAACCACGGTGTCACGCAATCCCGCTTCTGAGACCCACCAAGAATACAGGCTAAAGCCCTGTTATACTCTGAACCCCTTGTGGTCCTCACGTGGATCTCGTGTGGTCCTTTCGGGGACCACACAGGAGACCACGGGACCTAACGAGGACCACAGGCGTAAATTCAGTAGGATCACAGTGCGGTTTTGGTGGTAGAAGCGAACGAAGAAGAAGAAGAAGAAATTGTCATTTGTCGTTGTGGTTTTTAACAACCTTGACATAGCCGCCATACAAAATAAAAACCGGCTTGCAGTACCTGTGAGCCCCGAAACACACATATGGACTACGATTTCTCGCTAAAGGTGTTTCCCTCTTCTTAGCACTACCTCTACAAAAGAACACATACATTGCAGTCTTTTACTGGCAGTCACGTGAAAGTTATAATACAATGACCTTAACAAGTCATTATTAAGCACAATACTGGTACATAAACAACACCATGTGACATTCATGTGACGGACTGATGGACATCCCAGGGAAATGTGTATTTTTTTTTCTCCCAGAACGAAAACATAACAGAAAACTGATATCTTAAAAACGCGAAACATAACATCATAGAACTGTGACTTTTAGGCTACCAGAACAAGGAGCAATAACATCGTAACCAGCAGACGAGAGAGGAGTGACAAAGTGAAAAAAATGTAACTCTTCCATGCTTAACTTATCTCTTTTTTTTAAATATAAAAATGTTTGTTTAGTTTATTTGACATAAAATGATTATACACAACTCCAATGTTGGCAAAAATCTACTGCTATTCTTAAAACATTGACCTAAAATAAATTACATCAGGTTAATTTTATAACGAATTCTTTACACACGTGTTTAAAATTTTCCTTTCAGTAAATGATTCTAATGGAATTCACTGGGAATAAAAGGGTTAATGAGATCTTAAAAAATAGCATTAGTGACAATGTTAAGAAATATTGAATCACACGTCACGAGACCATTAATCTCGCATAAGAAAGGAAAATGTTTCTTTCAACGAGTCAATGATAAAATTTGAAAATAATAAAGAAAAGAAACAAAACATGTGACTAACTTTGTTTGTTGTTGTTTTCAGTGTTAGTAAGGTCGTTTACATAATATAACCTATTTTTAATGTTTAAATAATGAATGAAGTTGTGGAAATATGAAGAATATCCTTCTTTCTCGTGTCTTATAGCATAGGTAAATAGTTATCAAATGAATAGGTTCATGTCGTCTTAATATAGGAACAGCTGTAGAGGAAAATATGGACACATCCCACATCTCCTGTATGACTCAATGACTTGACACTTTACCACCATCTTAAGTGGAGAGAAAACTTACCCACAGTTATACGATGTACAGGAAAAGCACGTTTCAAATCTTGACCAAATGCTAAATAACTAAAAAAAAAAAGGCTCGTCTGATTATTCTAACATATTTATATCAATGTTAAAATGTGTATAATTTATGAGAGACTTGTCGTCTTGCCTTATCTTGTCTTGAGCTTTTTTCCTGTAGTGCGAGCTGGTGTTATTTGCTACCGATGCTGTGGAGGTGTTGAGGTACATCATCGTATGGGCGTGGGAGCGAGTTATGACAGCTACTCGGGATGTGCAATGCTTCTTTAGCAGACTACTATCGTGGGGACTACGGCGATCCCTGCCCCGTTAGCCAGGTTAGGCCTGTTATTTGGGGTACCAACGGAGAGGTGGGGCAGGGTCTTTATCAGCTATGGTTCGTTAACCCTGATGCTAGAATAATCGGACATCGTCTGCACCGCCAGTTTATGAGCGAATGAAATACTCTTTTAATTTCAGTAAACCCGGACTTCAACATACCGTATCACTGCAGTACGTTATTAAACTAATCTCCGAAATGAACGCATATATGTACTGTGTTAGGATTTCTCCCTCGTTAAACTAATTCGTTTATTTATCTCTCAATCATTATATAGTGTTCAGTACTTACGTGCATATTCAGCTCAGCAAGAGACGACCGACTGGCGAGGGAACGTCAAAGTAAATGACGCACAGATAACATCACGTTAGTATGTGTTGCATTTTACTTCCTTGTTGAAAGTACCTTATCGAATTTATCTTGCCTAATTTTATAGTACCGTCTGTAGCATTTGATGTATATTTGCTGTACCCTTTACTTCAGTTTTGTTAGTTAATATTTTGTTTTAACTATTTAAAAACAGAGAGTTTCTGATTCAACATTTGTGTGCCAAATTTCCTGCTTGTGAATTTTTTCCTGTTTAAAATTGTGTGACGAGTTCATAGGCCACCACAAGCAAAAGAGATGCGATTCACCCAAACAGTTATTAATAGACCATTTAATGCATAGAGTTAATAACGACGACTATTTGATACAAGTCAGTGATGATAAGCACGCAATTAATATAAAAAACAAAAAGATGGCACTTATTCTGTATGAATAACTCTTTCTAGAAGATAGGTTTACAGTAATGCATGTTCCAAGGACAACAAAGATACAGAGTCATAATGAAATGAGATAAGAGGGGGAGGTGAGGTTTTTTTGAAGGGGAAAAGGGGGTGGGGGTCACCTGACCAAAAAGAAAATGTCGCAAATGAAAATATCACGATATTAGGCTCTATCGTCTCTGTTAAAGTTACCAGAGAATCGTTTATATCAAGTGTGTTCCTCTCATTCACTGAACATTTTTTAAGAAATATATTTGCTATAAGGTTAGGATATTTTATGATTATTTTTAACATCTGTTTCAAACCTGGGATAGACACACCATTGAAAGGTCACCGCAGTATAAAATGGGAGGGGGGAGGGGGTTCGCATGTCAGGTGACATGGAATACAAGACGTATGTGAGGTTTTTAGTTTAGTTCGCGATGGGAAAGTGTGTGTGTTTCTGCTTGTGTGTGTATGTGTGGTGTATGCGTGGCGTGGAGGAAGGAAATGGAGGCTAATTGACATTGCTTCAGGGGGGAGGGGGAGATGGTTTGGAGAAAGGTTTGGAAGCATTGTTTTTTCTGACAAAGTGCCTTCACATAGCCGTAAGTTTTAAATGTTTACCCACTTCTTCCCCAAGTGGAAAGTCGAGGGTTCGAATCTGGAACGAAACTTTCCCAGTCACCAGGTCGTGGAGGTCAGTACGTACCTTCTTCTGAGGCTGAGGGTGGAAAAAATGGTCAGGAGTGAGGCAAGTCACATCGCCCTTTCGAGTGCCGAAAGGTCAAGGAAACTACAGACATTAACATAATATCCCCTAAGTATCTCTATCGCACAACAGGGCTACCTTATTTTTTTTCTTTTCTACCCATATCTGTAATTTGTGATGAGATGGGGAATACCCTGACAGAGACAGAGGAAATTCTAGAAAGATGGAAGGAATATTGCAAAAGAATGTATGAAACAACCGACTGTGGAAGCAGAAATCAACAGTGTGAATTATTATTGGAGGAGAAAGAACCCGAGCCGACAATGGAAGAAGTTTTATGGGCAATAAAGAATCTGAAAAATGGTAAATCACCAGGATGTGATGAGATAACCGCTGAATTTATTAAAGCAGGAGGAAAGGAGTGTGCAACAATCTATCATGCACTATGTAAAAAGATATGGCATTCAGGTATTTGGCCAAAAGAATGGAAAAGAACTGTATTCATACCACTGCCAAAAAAGGGTAACCTGAAATTATGCACCAACTACAGAACTGTTGTCCTGATTAGTCATGCCAGTAAAATTCTGTTAAAAATCATAATGGGTAGACTTCGAAAGAAAATAGAAGAAGAAGTCAATATGGTCCAAGCTGGCTTCAGGCAAGGAAGAGGACCAAGAGATCATATATTCAATCTAAGATTAATAATAGAGAAATGCAGGGAGTTTAATGTGAATCTATATTTATCCTTTATAGACTATTCAAAGGCATTTGATTGTGTACAACACCAGAAACTTTGGGAAATAATGGGAAAAATGGGATTTTCAACACATTTGATACAATTAACATCACTGCTGTATCTAGACCAACAAGCAGCAGTAAGAATAAATGGTGAAACAACAACTTGGTTTGACATAAAACAAGGGGTCCGTCAGGGGTGCATATTGTCGCCCTACTATTTAACTTGTATACTGAAAATATAATGAGGAATGTTAGAGAAGATGTAGACAAAGAATATTACGATGCCATAACAGTTGGAGGTTATGAAATACCAGAGATTAGATATGCTGATGACACAGTATTGCTGTCCACAACACAAGAAGGAATGGAAAAACTAATTATGTCAGTCCGCAAGAACAGCGAAGAGCAGAACCTCTATCTTAATGCAAAGAAAACTAAAGTGATGACAACTGACAAAACAAAAAAGGCAACTCAAATATGTATCAATGAGAAAAAACTGGAAGAAGTGGAGAGTTTTGAATATCTTGGATCACTACTAACTAATAATGGAGATACAATGAGGGAAATTAAAAGGAGGACATCTATCGCTCTTCAGAAAGTAGAACAAATAAAGAATATGTGGAGAGGAGTAGACAGAACCACAAAAATAAGATTTTTAAGGGCATGCATCTTTCCCATCGCAACATATGCCTGTGAGACCTGGACACTTAACAAAACAGCTGAGAAACACATAAATGCCTTTGAATGTAAATGCTACAGAAGAGTTCTCCAAATATCGTGGACACAAAAAAAGAACAAATATATCTATACTACAAGAGCTTAATATTGAAGAAGGCTGGCTAGTAAAGAGGATTAAAGAGAGAAAACTTAATATTTTGGACACATCAAACGTCATGATAATTTAGAGAAGACCGTATTGGAAGGATACATAATGGGAAAAAGAAAAAGAGGAAGACCGAAACGAAGATGGCTGCAAGACATCGTTGACGATCTGGAAATGGATGCAGCAGCAGCAGGCCATCTTGCTCACAACCGAGAGGCCTACAGGAGTGCTGTTTGGGAGGCAAAGTTCCGCAAGGGACATGCAAAGGAATGAATGACCTATATCTGTATCACAGTACAGCAGTACGTTCCATCTGAGCATGAAATCCACTGGAATATTAAGAGAGAAATTAGATATGTCTATATTTTTGTTATTGAGGAAAGACGCTGGCGATGTTGGGACATGTGTTCCGAATGACTGACATCTCACTACCAAAAATAGCACTACGATGGACACCACAGGGGATCAGAAGTAAGGGTAGACTAAAAGAGACATGGAGAAGAACAACAGAAAGGATGTTGAGCAATAGAGGGCTCACCTGGGCAAGAGCAGAAAAAAAGGCAAGGGACAGGCATTTGTGGAAAACCCGTGCGGAAGCCCCATGTGCTCTGGGCACTTAAGGTTCAGAGAGACAGGGAGAGATTTTTGTTTAATGTACGTAAATGCTAAAACTATTTGAAACAAAAGTAGAACAGCTTTATTAATCAACGATCACACAGATGTAACTTTTCATTTACATCTTAATCATACAAAAATATACATGACAAAGAAATAAGAAAAAAATCTAAATTTACATGAATGCTATATAACAAATAGAAATGGGGGAAGAAAAAAAAAATAACGCAGTTAGCTGTGACTTGTAAGAAGTTGCGTGCGTGCAGGAGTGCGCATCGTAGATTATTGTGAATGTTTAAAGGAAGGTTTGGGTGTGCGATTTTATGGTAGTAAAGAAAGGGGGTGGAAAAAGATGAGGGGTGAGAGAGGGATACAACGGTAATCTAGCCGAGATAAGGGTTGATGGAATAGAATAATGTAGAGGATTTGTAATCTAGTGCAGTCAGCAGTTCTGGAATATAAATTACAAGTGAGGAAAGAGTAGAACTTAGAAGAGGGGGATATGACAGTGGAGAAAGGGAATGTTAAACGTAGCTGAATTTCGAGTTCAAACCATGTGGTTCCAAAATTATTATTCCTGAATATGTAGTTCCTAAGCGCTAGCCGGCTTCTGACATCACAGTGACATTGTTTAATGGGCGTTTCTAAAAAATTACATTTGCTTCTGCGGTTGGGGCTGTTGAAATGATTAGAGACTGGCTTAACTATGCATGCTTGGTGATGTCATAAAGATTTTTCTGCATGCAATCACCTAATCTGAGACCAGTCTCTCCAGTATAAGATATCCTAAACTTTTTCCACAATGGCATATATTACGTGGCAGGACTCGGATTTGAGTCCTTCGTGGATTGTGAGGACAATTTTGGGAAAAAAAATATTCGATTTAGTTTACAAGAATTTATACTGGAGAGACTGATCTCAGATTAGCTGAAAGCAGGAAGCAGCCTAGGCCATACTAGTGTAAACTTTTCAAAAAGAATGTCATTCTTCTCATTCAGTCTCCCAAGAACTATGAGCTGATGTTCTTTCCAGTCAATGAAACGAGTATACTGAGACACAACATCGTGTCAGATGAGAACCAGGTCACGGCGACTATTTTTAAGTCAATGAATGAAGGTAAAAACAAAAGAAAACAGGGGGTATGCAATGCTTCTTTAACAGATTCCATCCCTCAGGGACTCTGGCGATCCCTGCCTCGTTAACCGGGCTAGGACTGTTAGTGAGGGGTACCAACTGAGAAGTGGGACAGGGTCTTGGTCAGCTACGGTTCACAGATCCTGATACTAGCATGTCAGCTATGGGTCACAGACTGGCAAATGGGACATCGTCTTAACTCCCAGGAAGTTCCTTTAGGACCTCAATGTCATGTAGGGGCCTGCTTCCCCACTTTTTCATGCAAAGTTATACACCATATCAAATTCCTAATTTGCCTAGTAGCAAACATGTCAAAAGTCTTGTTCTGAGGCCAGGTAGAGCCTAAATCTCGTGATCAGAAAAAAAAAAAGGAACACTAACCGGATTTACTACCTGTACAGCGACATAAACACTGAGATAAGGAAGAGATAACATTTACTAGCGCTAGAGAATATTTCACCCTCGCCAATGTTAACAGAGCGACAGATCAGGCAAAGTCAGGGCGAGTTTTCTTTCTTAGTGATGACGGGACTTTAAGGCCTGTGTGTGTTCGTTGCCTGTTGTACAAATGTTTTATGCACAGCAGTTACACAAAACTGGTGTATATTACATAAATGTACATAATCTTGCCTTTTCTTCTGTTAACAATTTTTTTAAGGAGTACAATATCATGCGTTGTTCCGACGACAGAATACCTCGGATACAGTTTCTCTGTGCTTGTTGTAGACTGCTTGTTTTTGTGTCATGCTTGTTCTTCTCATTTACCTGTTATGCTTTCTAAATATTCTAAGCTGTTACTTCTTTCTTGGAATGCTTCTTCTTCTTCTACTATGCTTACGCTTAGAAGGCCGTCTGATGCTTTGTCATAGTCTGCAGGCGGTGATAGGTGCGCCATTTTCTGCTCCTACACATAAGTCTTCGCCATTGTTTAATTTTAAGACACAGTTTGCCTTCTCATTTCAATCATTATTCGCTCGGCCATTTTGTCGTCTATTATCAGGGACTCAACTTGAAGGTAGGAGAGGGTCTTGGTAGTTTCTGATTTGCCTATAATGCTTAAAGCAGTAAATGACGTTTATCTAATTCACCTTCAGCTCCCTGTCTCTTCCCCCCCCCCCCCCACCACATCCCTAAAAGAATGGGATTGTGTGTTTAGTGCGAATGTTTTTGACAGCTTCATAATGTATTGTTTTAAAAGTGTTTCTCGCAACACATTATTTTGAGATTTGATAGTAATATCTTATCATCGCTCTGGACTTTGTCGTATCTCAACAGACCTTCTTTATAGGAGTATTTCCTATTTTGCCTAGACTGTGTGAACTTAATCTAAACACCTCTCTTGCTCACAGTGTGGCTCGTGAAAAATGTACCTATCAAATTTTACAATCTCATAAACTGTCGGCTTTCCCTGTGTATCTTTCAGACTATCAGTTTTCATTATCTATCTCTCAGACAATCAATTTTTGCTATCAAACGGTTTATTTTTACCGTCTATCTCTTAAACTATCAATTTCCACTATCTCATAACTGTCAAGTTTTACTAAATAACGTTTCTTAACTCTTCGTTTGTCTCTCAAGCGCATCATCATCATCATCACCATCATCATCATCATCATTATCATCATCATCATTTTATCATTTACGGTGCAAAATAAATAAATAAATAATTGCTATCCAGCTCTTCTTCCCAGTGTGTGAGATCTCAGTTTCTAATTAAATCTGACGTAATGCCTTTCTTGCGTCGCGTAGTCAGTGTGCTCAGACATTTCTGTCTCATCGGATATTTTTGCCTCGAACTTTCTAGAGAAAGTGACATGCGAACATCCTGTCCATCTTTTGCGAACGTGTCATCAAAGCTAATCTGTCTACCTGCCAGGTAACATTAAATGCACAGCTTTTCTCCAACCCTTTATTAAAATCCTCACCTAGGCTCTTTCGTGATCGTAATCGACAACCAAAATAACACCGGGGAACTATGAGCATGAATTAAATGACAGGCCTATAAGGACATATGTCAGGGAAATATAAAGGGTTAATTCGATATTCATTTTCTGCTACCCTTAGTCCTCTGCCTTGACGCATTAAAAATAACACAAAACAAAACAAGAAGATAAGCGACACTACACAAGAAACAAAAACATGATTAAAAAAAATCTCTTATTACCTATTATATATATTTTTCTGCTCGGGAAAGAACGGTATACATCTCTCTTTTCTTACCCAGATTATCTAGATCCTTTGTTTTCCTATTTTAGTAACTGCTTTTATCTTTTTTTTTCATGGTATAAACTGAAGGCTGGTCTGAACGTATCTGTACCATGCGCTCTTTTCTCGTTTATTTCTTATGAGCCTCTTTTAATGTTGTCATATTATCTGTGTCATTATAATTTTTTTCTTCCATTCTTCTCCTTCTTTCTACCTTCTCCATGTAAACTATATAACCAGTTATGTGATGGTTTTGTAGCTAGACACTGCTCTGAATGTGGATTAGAAACATTTTTTGCTTGAAGACCTATAGTAAACCCATAAAAGAAGCTTCTAGATAGACTCCACCACCACTGAACACAACATCCAGTTTTACCCCGTCAACCAGATTGAATTAGTCCTTTACACACAGCGCCACAAAGAGAGACGGAACTTGGGTCTTGGCCAGCTCTAGTTTTCAGCTACAGATAGCCATGTCGTGTACAGCGTTCATGTTTTTCATCATTTCACATCCTGATAACTTTTAAACACGCGAAAGCCATGTTTTGGCACTAATTTACTTCCGTGTCATCTTCCTTGACCTAAAACGAGACTCAGACGTCATTTTCCGTCTGACAAGACACATGAGATCCTTTTTAAAATAATATTTTTAAACACACCCCTAACGTAAACAATAACCTAAGTTTCAAGAAATTTCATTGGCAGAGACCAACTAAAATCTATACTTTCCAATCTTGTCTACACAGTGACAGAATGATCTTTACACAACTGTAGCTAGTAGTGACAGTCAGTTTGATTATGGCATGAGACAAAGTTCACGGTATGAAAAATGAAACTTGGGTTATGTCAAGGAGCATTTAGAATCTTTGTAAATGGTTTTCATCATTTAGAGCACTTTACAAAAAACTAGAGAAGAAGGATGTCAATGGCTTTAAGAGGAGATAATTTTGGCAGGTCAGTGGAGCATGTAATTCAGTGGGTGTTCTATACTGACATTTTTTAATAAATAAACCTGCTTAGAAACCTCAAAGCACACTTTTCTGATGTGGTATTACACCTGACAGAACACAGAAAAATGTGATGAATTCTGATATAACTGTGTTAGAAAATAAAACTTCAAGGATGGGGATGCTTTGATCTGCACACATATCAGTGCTTCGATACAGAGGGTCTAGAAGTGTGCTCATTAGAGAACTATAGACGTAACCAGACAAGGGCGCACATACACGCATACAAGAAAGCATTCACACACATATACAAGCACAGACTGTACCCACTTAACGACGTCCCGATCTACAACGATTCATTTTTTTCAAACCAACGCTCTAGTGAATTCATATTGTAAATTTACATTTTCGTTTTTAGTGCAGTATTTGTGTAATGTAAAGCTACTTATTTTAAAGTCTGTGTACAAATTATAACTCTAAGGGTCACTCTTAAATATTTTGGACACATTAAACGTCATGATAATTTAGAGAAGACCGTATTGGAAGGATACATAATGGGAAAAAGAAAAAGAGGAAGACCAAAACGAAGATGGCTGCAAGACATCGTTGACGATCTGGAAATGGATGCAACAGCAGCAGGCCATCTTGCTCATAACCGAGAGGCCTACAGGAGTGCTGTTTGGGAGGCAAAGTTCCGCAAGGGACATGCAAATGAATGAATGAATGAAGGGTCACTCTTGTTTATATTTTAAAATATGCCTGTGTAGCAAAACCTTGTATGTAATGATTATAGTGGTTCTTATTGTTATTAATGAATATGATTATGAAAATATACTGTAAACGAAATAGTAACATCGAATAGCGACGGAGAAAAGTAGGCAGAAAAGGGAAGAGAAAGGTATAAAAAGTCCAGGACACTAGAACAAGACGCGGACAAAAGTAAACAGTGGAAACAGTGAATAGAAAAAGACGAGACTCAGTGACGCTGAGATATGGGTAATACAAAGGAAGGACGTCAGAAAGTAGGATGGTCCAGTGATAACAAAGCGGTGACTGGACGTTGACACGTGTAAACAATATAGAAAAGACGAATAGAAAAATGCAGACACAATGAAAGGCGAGGACACAATAAAACTCCGACATGAAAGAGCAAGATAATCATTTAGGTACATAATAATTGTATAGACGAAACTGACAAAGGCTGACACGCTTTAGGACGCTATTGCATACGGTTTTTAAATAACGGAGTGACCAACTCGGCCATCTGACCAATTAAATATTTAGAGGCGTGACTTATTGGACAGTTGACTTACGAGAGATAAGTCACGGGGCAGTTTGAATTACGGTCAATCAGAACGCTCATGGGAACCAATGGACATCTGAAGGATGGAGCCAAAATACTTATTGATTAATCCGTCAAACTGGACTTGAAGATAAAAAGGCGAGCGGAGAGACAGGAGAAAATGAAGAAGTACGGAAGTACAGGGGAAAACTAAGAAGTACGGGAGAAAACTAAGAACAACGGAAGTAGAAGAGAGAGGAGACAGAGGAGGGAGATCGTCAGAACATCGTCGGTCCGGCAAATAGCGACTGACCAGAACTGCAAGTAGGATGGTCAGTGCACGTGGACAGTCAAGAGGGAAGAAAGAAGCTCCGACCAGAACAGCCGAGAAACCATCAGATGAGAACATACGTCCAGAGAAGAGGCAAGTAGACTTTACTCCTTAGTACACTGCGATTAAGAGAAGGCAGAGGAAGACCGTCAGAAGAAATCAGAAGACAGACAAGAGAAGTGAGAGGACGAGGAAATATAAAATCAGAAGTAGTGTTAGACGGAAGATGGTTTTCAAGTGATTCAAGTGATTAAGAAGAACTGACACTTTTGAAACATTGAGTACAGTGATTTTAGACGAGAAACTAATGATCACGTGTTGCAGATGTGATATAATACTGAAATAGGACATGCTCTCGTATCAAATGTAGAATATTGTAAAGTTGAGAGCATTGCCGAAATGCTGTATGTAGAATATGATAGAGTTTGATATTGTGAACAAATGATTAAGTGTTTCAATCCAAGTGCCGAAAATACATCTTGAACTTATTTGTCAGAATTAAATAATGCAGTGAACTTTTCGTCCGACTTGCTCTGATCTAGTGAATGTGGTAAAGTTTTGTGAAACACGCGATGCCTTAATCAAAGAGCATCTGTAAGCGTCAATACTATAGAATTATTCTATAATATGGAACTATTTAAGAAATATATGATTCACAAGATTCATTATTATACCAGCCTGTTGACAGTAAAGTACTGTCTACTCGTCCTTGTGAAATTCCTTTACGTCCATTTCGCTTTCTAATGGGAATCAATGAATGAATGATGTGTATTCTTAAAAGGTAAAGAATTTGGCACGCAGGGCTGTCTTACAATCTGCCCTTCATTACTCCATATTTCATTCTTCCCATACAAGTGTACAAATTGGATTATGAAAAAAACATATCAAGAGAGTGTAAGATAAACTATTAGACTCAAAGCAAAAGAGAAGAAATAATTAACCTAATAAATTAGCTCCCACACACGCATATACGCATATACTATTCATAGTTGTGAGTTATATATTTCTGATTTCTTCTATAGTATTGAATCTCACAGATGCTCTTTGATTAACACATCACAGGTGTCCTGTGGTACTAGGACGAATCTGAACTCTGTTTTCTAATAGATCTACAACACGTGGTCTGCTAATTTCTCGTCTGAAATCTCTTTACTCGAAGTTTCAAAGTAGCAAATTTTCTTAATCACTTGAATTAATTGAAATATACTCACGGAAAAAAAGTACGTGTGCAGTGGTGTCAAGCGCACCAATTACGGTGTCGTGAATGAAATGAAATCAAATTTGGCACAAAGTTTTGTCTGAGTGTTGTCTATTTCTCCGTGCTGCACGAAGCTGATCGCACTTTTCATGGGCAGATAACCACAGCTCCAGTGAAATCACGTGCGTGATCCATGATTGGTTACTGACCACGAATAAAATGAGGGTAAGTGTGTAATTCTGTTCTCAGAGATCTCTTCACGTAATCGTTGAAGAAAGAAGTAGTGGAATTCCAACATAAACATCTTTTTTCATCATGCCAAGATTGAATGAACATCAGCGAGAAATATATGTCGGGATGTTAATTGCTGGATCAACAGTAGCAGCAGTATCTCAATATTTTAATGTTCACAGAAACACAATATCACACCTTCAAAGTCGTTTTAACCAAAATGGTTCCTTTGCTGACCGACATAGAAGCGGCAGACCATGAGTTACCACTCTTGCACAAGACCGCTACATCCACTTCATGCACCTTCGTAACAGGTTTCTCCAAGCAACATGAACTGCCTGCAACATTCCAGGTGTAAGACGTGTGTCGGGCAGGACAGTGAGGAACAGACTTATAGAGGTAAATCTCTTACCTTATAGGCCTGCAGTTAGACCAGTACTGACAGTTCGCCACAAACTTGAACTAGGCCAGGCACCATGTGGCATGGCCTTATCATCAATAGAGACGGATCCTATTCACTGATGAGTCCATATTCTGTCTGCAAGGCCATGATATGCATGCTTTACTGTACAGGCGAAGAAGCGAACGCTTTGCGAATAACTGTGTGCTAGAGGTGGACAGGAGAAGAGGAGGCAGTGTAATTGTTTGGGGAGGAATTTCCTATGCTGTCCGAACAAACCTAGTCTTCCTCAATGGCAACCTTACAGGTTTACGATATAGGGACGAAATCATTACACGCCATGTAATGCCTTTTCTGGATGCTAATGGACAAGGCGTGATACTGCTGCAGGTTAACGCTCGTCCACATGTCGCACGTGTGGTCAGGGACCACTTTCAGCAGCACCAAATTACTGTCTTGCCACGGCCAGCAGTTTCACCGGATCTATCACCTATCGAGCACATTTGGGATGAACTGGACCGCAGGTTGAGAAGACGACACAATCGTCCTGGAAACCGCCAAGAATTAGCCCAAGCGTTGCAAGAAGAATTGAATAACATACCCCACCAATTGATACAACTTGTCATTGGTTCGATGAAAAGGCGGTGTCAAGCAGTGATAACTGCCCGCGGAGGACACACACGATATTGAAACCCTAATTTTCTTTTCTTGGGGTGGTGAGCCACATTAGGTGAGTTTATTTTTTTTTCCACTTTTTTGTGACATGTGACTGGCCTGAAAGTTATCATTGTATCTGTTATTGGATAATGAAACATAATGTGTGCCAAATTTTATTTCAGCCATCACCTGAGCACGTTCACTGTGCTTTTTAAAGCATTGCACACTACTTCTGATTCTATATCGCCTCATTCTCATTCAGTCCCTTCCGTGTCTCCTAGTGAGTGTTTTCGAATCGTGGCATGGACTGTCTTCCACTGATGTCTGGACTGTCTTCCACTGATGTCTGGACTGTCTTCCACTGATGTCTGGACTGTCTTCCACTGATGTCTGGACAGGCCTCTGCTTTCTGACCGTCCTGGTTCACACGGTACCCCTCTCGTGTCCTCTTTGCTGTTCTTCTCTGCTTGTCTCTGTTCTCCCCTGATCGCCTGTCCTTCCTTTCTTCTTTGACTGTACCGGTCTCTACTCACTGATCGTCATTATTCCTTCGTCTTCGGGCTCCCTCGTCTCTCCTGTACATTCGTACTTCTTCATTCTCTCCTGTCTCTCCGCTCGCACTTTTATCTTCAAGTCCAGCGTGATAGATTAACCAGTAAGTAGTTTGGCTCCACCATTCAAATGTCCACTGGTTCCCATGAGCGTTCTGATTGTGTGTCATTCAAACTGCCCCATGACTTAATTGTCGTACGTCAGTTGTTCAATAGGCCACGCCTCTAAATATTTAATTAGTCAGCTGGCCGAGTTGGTTACTCCTTTATTTTAAAATCCTGTGTAATAGCTTTCTAATAGCGTCCTAACTCTATTAGGTGTCATGCGTATCAGTCTGCATCAATTCCCTTTATAGAATTTTTATTTACCTAAGTCATTATCTTGCTCTTTCATGTCGGAGGTTTTATTGAGTCCTAGCTTTTCATTGTGTCTGCCTTTTCTATTATGTTTACTTGTGTCAGCGTCCAGTCATACACTGTCAAGGAAGTTTGTTTTTCTACTTGCTATAATTTTCTTATTTACTTTTTCTGTTGCTGTTAGATGTTACTATTATGCCTACAATATATTCATAATCATATTCATTAATAATAATAATAATAATAATAACAACTATAATAATTACTTACAAGGCCATGCTACACGCACACACAGACATATAAATAAAGAAAAATACATTGATAGTACATATCCTCTAACATATATTTTTTAAAAATTCTAACAGTATCTAGCAAGTTACTTTTCGAACTGTGTCATTTAGTACTTGATGGCTGGCGATTGAGAGAGTGCTGGTTATTCTGTGGAAGCATATAGTTACAAGCAAGTAAATAATGAAACAGGTTTGAGGTAAAGAATGATACATTACTAATGGATTTTAAATGGTAGGGCAGTGTGTTTTCAAAGCTGTACTGCAGTGTACAGCAAGTTTTTCTTGTACAGATCTAGCCTGGGTTTAGGAAGAAGACAGTTTTTGTTTGTTTTTTTTTTTTATCTCTGGCTGTGTTTAGTGATGTATGTAAACAGTGACCACAAGTAAGGCGGAGCATTGTGGGACAGAATTCTGTGAATAAACGTTACTTTGTTAAAATGACTATATATCTGAGGGATAGAATTTTGAGTTGTTTGTGCTGATCTGCAGTCTGTACCGGGTGTTTGTCATAAATCGGATTTAATACTCGTTTGTTAAGTGGGTGGGGCCTTTTTGTGTTTGGGACTGAGCATCCATCCTAGACTGTGGAACAGTAATATAAGTGTTTTTGTATACGTGATATGTAGTATATTTTTCTTGTGTCTTTGTCGTTAGAGTGTTTAATTTTGAGTTAGTTGGTAAACTTTCTGTGCAATCAAGTTTATTAGGTTATGTACGTGAGAATTCCAAGTTAAATGTTGATCAATGATGAGCCCTAGAGTTTTATGTTCATGAACATTTTCTATTGCCTTAGTCCCTGCACAAAGCTATAGTGAAGTTTTTGCTGCATTCTACAGTTTCTTTCTTGTAGTGATGAGTATGGATTTTGTTTTGTTGCTGTCTATCAACATACCATTTTTATTACTCCATTTAATGAAACTGTTTGTATCATTTTGGAGCTTTGTCTGTAGGTTATTGATCCAATAGTCACTATTATAAACAGTACAGTCATCAGCAAAAAAGATCACATGAAGAGTGCTTTAAATGTAGTGGTAAACCGTGAATATAGATAGCTAAGGGAAGATGACCAAGAATGGACCCTTGAGAAAAACCGGTATCAACCACAGAAGTGTCAGATCTTTTGTTTCTAAAGCAAACTACTTGTTTTCTACCTGAGAGAAAAGATGTAATACATTTTGTCAAGGTCAGGGTGTAATCTATAACTTTCCAGCTTTTTTGCAAGAGTTTCATAATCAGTCATATCGAAGGCTTTCTTGAAATCAACAAAGACAGCACCACACAATTTGTCATCATTTACATTAGATAGCCAGTTTTCTGTCATTTTAGTTAATGCTATGTGGCAGGAGTGATTTGGTCTAAAACCTGACGGATTGTCTATCAGTAGATTGTTTTTTTTTTGTTTTATGCATGTGTAGAAGTGTTAACCTTTGTATATGTTTTTCAAGAGGTTTGGATAATGATGACAGAATGGATATGGGTCTATAATTTGAAAAGTCACTACTCTGTCCAGATTTAAAAAGAGGAAACACGTTGGAGAGTATAAAAACGTCAGGGAAATAGTGTTTGTCAATGCACAAATTCTATAAATATATAGATTGTCTTTAATAACTTGTGCAGCGTAGCGTAGTATTTTGTTACTAATGTCATCACATCCGCTGAGTTAGTCTTCTTTAAAGACCGGATGTAGCTATAAACCTCACCGACTCTGAAGAGAGGAATACTTAGTTGTTTTAGCTTTAAATATGTACTGTCGCTGTAAGTTTTCACCACGCTCAGGTCGCAATTAGAGGTCGATAATTAAGATTTTTGAATACGAATTTCGTCCCTAAAATGTTCACTGAAGTTAGTGCAAGTATGTTCACCATTAAGTGTTTGTGGGTCAGATTGCTTCTTTTATTTACAAGAGAATTAATCGCTTTCCAAATTGATTTACTATCAGCATTGTCTTTCACTAAATTTATAAAGTTTTTCTTTTCCTGCCTAATTAAATACTGCAACTTCTTCCTAAGTGAGCGATAGCTACTGAAATCTCTGCTTTTATGAACTTCATCCCGTTTCCTCATGAGTTGCAAGATATCAGGAGATATCCATGGGGATTTTGTTACGTGTTTTACTCTCATTTCTTTGATGGGGACATACTTGTCAAAAATATTTGGAAATATCTCGATCCAGTATTCGATAGCCTCATCTAGACTGGTTAACTGGTAAACGTACGTAAGAGGCGAAGCTTTTAGATAAGTTAAAAATAATTCCAAGTTTTTAAATTTCCTATATTTGATACTGCTATGTTTGTGTTTAGGCATTTATATCCCTTATGCGACCACGTACAGCAGACCCGGTAGTGATCACTCAGCGACACATGAGGGACAGTATATTCAGTAACGCTTCCTTTACGAGCCACAGATATGTGATATGTTAATGTTGATGATGATGCATTTACCATGGTAGGTTTGTTTACAGTTTGGTAGAAGTTACAGGATGTTAGAATGTTCTTCCAAGTGGGATTGGACTAAGTGAAATCTATACTAAAGTCGCCGAGAATGATTATGTCTTTGAATTTATAATAATATCCATCATGGTCGTAAAGTGATCATACCACTCGGCTGAAGCATTTGGATTTCAGCATATAAAACTAATTAAAACAGAACAACGATTTGATAATTTAATTTCTAACATGATACTTTCAACCTCTAGTGTTTCCGGGTCTTCTCTTCTACAAAATTTAAGTGTGTCGGATAAATAAACAACTAAACCTGTCTCTAGCTTCCTAGATGGGTTGCGCCTGGTCAAGTTAAAACCATATATTCGTATATCATCATCAGTGATGTTTTTATGTAGTCGGCTTTCGAAAATATGAAAGTGTTGTTGAAGTATATCTATAACTTCAGACAATTTACCGAACAAGTGATAAATATTTAAGTGGCCAATAACTAGGCCATCGTTTCACAGCCACTCATCTGCTTTCTGGGTCATTTTATAACAAGTGGGGGTAAAATAGAGTCACCAAAACTTATTCATGCAACAATCAGACTAATTCTTTAGTAACACACGTTCAAACTCACAACTGAAGAAATAATGAGCCTAAATAAATCTATAACACACTGACAAGTAAATAATCTACAACACACTGACAAGTAAATAAGGGGGAAAAGTACAAAAACAATGTTATAGTTTTAAAAAGTTGCAATAATCTGAGCCAATGAGTCCTAAATATGCTGCAAAAAGTATCAGTCACTATGTCGTAAAAGTGCATCGGATGAAGCACAAGATATTTAGTCACGTTTCACATTTCCTGTTTTCTGAACATCGGCGTCGTCTGTTTCTTTTGGATGACAGACATCATGAAAGCTTGGCTTAAAGCTGTTGGGCTGAACTGCATCAGGTAAAGTACATCCTGATTCCACTGCGGCGGTGGTGGTTGTGGTAGAGTCTGTGTAATGTCTGTGGTGGCTGACGCGTGGGAAGGGGCGGGAATATGAAATCATAGGATGAGGGTAATGGAGCTGGAGTCGTTTTGGAGGTAGGTGAGGGGGTTCTGTTGGGCACTGGGGGTTGCTTGATCAAAGGAGAGGTGCAATTGTAAAGGGGGCCAGTAGATCGAGTGGGAGATATTTGAGAGGCGGCAGGTGATAATTGTAGGGGTCCCTGTAACTTTATTGTTTTTCTTTTTTTAGTTTCTGTGGCTGTGACTTCAAGATGTGGGCGGCTGTTTGTGATGTTTCGGGCTGTTTAATTGTGTGTTCGCATTCCGGTCGCTTCTTACGGGATAATTAATATATTTTGCAAGAAAGCTGCTGCCAGTCTTGTTGGTGTGAATGTTGTCCATGTAGAATGCTGCTGTCAGTCTTGTTGGTGTGAATGTTGTCCATGTAGAATGCTGCTGCCAGTCTTGTTGGTGTGAATGTTGTCCATGTAGAATGCTGCCGCCAGTCTTGTTGGTGTGAATGTGGTCCATGTACAATGCTGCCGCCAGTCTTGTTGGTGTGAATGTGGTCCATGTAGAATGCTGCTGCCAGTCTTGTTGGTGTGAATGTTGTCCATGTAGAATGCTGCTGTCAGTCTTGTTGGTGTGAATGTTGTCCATGTAGAATGCTGCTGTCAGTCTTGTTGGTGTGAATGTTGTCCATGTAGAATGCTGCTGTCAGTCTTGTTGGTGTGAATGTTGTCCATGTAGAATGCTGCTGCCAGTCTTGTTGGTGTGAATGTGGTCCCTGTAGAAGGCGCTTTTTGGGAGCCCCTGTGGCTGAGGTAAAAAAAAGGTGTGTTGTTTATAAAAGCAACTTCGTTGTTCTGGAAGAATGTGTGAAGTATTTTGTTGTTTATATCCACCAAGCGGCAACTAGGCCTAGGGCAAGGTGGGGTGCTGGAAGAGATGTGTGTGCAGGTGTTGGGGTATTTCTTTTTTATGGTGGATATCAGTTCTTGTATGTCAGAGGGGCGAATACTCCGGCCACATATGCAGTCATTAATGCCAACACATACTGTCGTTCTCTCCACCTTTTCGTCCACGCTGAGTTGTTTCAATGTTTGAATTAACTGTACAATACCAGCTCTTGGTACTGGCACGACAGACACAGCGTCATCTGTACTAACTGACATCCATTCATCATAAATTCGTTTAAGTAGCGAGTACCAGATTATTAAGTGAGTTGCGCATTTCTTGATGTTGCTACTGCTCTGCTGTTGCTGAGTATCTTGTTTTTGATGATCTTTGTGAGAGCATGACTGGTGGATGGACTTACTGTCTGTGTGGGTCCTTCTTGCTTGTTGATTTTTTAATGTAGGGCCGTATTGTAAGACTTGAAATCAATTGCTTATATGAACATCGATAGGATATGCTATGTTTTCTTTTGCAGGTTGTGTAGATGACATACTCGTGTCGTGTTTCTGCTTTTCTTCAGTATATTGCTGCTGTCCATCTTCTGTGTTGATAGCCATTGTATGAGTGCATGAAAGTACTGTTAGATCATCTGTAATTGCAGCTGCCATCTGAGTACTTGTCTCTTGTGCCTTTTTGCGCTTGCATAACTCGTTCTGTAACTCTGAGATAATCAACCTAATTTTTTCATTTCGTTTTCGTCTCTCATAGACATAATTTCTGCTCTGAGATTGTCATTCTCCAGACTGAGTGAATTCTTAATTGTCGCTGCCACGTCGGTAATGATGTTTTTAATGAGCTCTCTGATGCCGCCCATTGTTCTGGCTGTATGAGGCTGGTATTTTCTCAATAGCTGTGGATAGTACAGCTATATTTTGTGAATCAGTCTCTTGGGCATCACTGTGGTCTATAAGAGCTGGTGTATTATTGTCTGACTGCTCTGTCAGTGCCTGAACATTTGTGGGTTCAGGCCCTGTGAGTGAAAGATCTAACAGGCTGTTGTCTGCGGAGTCAGTACTGGGGCTGATGATGAATCTGGCGATAGTGGTAACAGAGTTTCCATGTCCATTATTGGTGATGGCGTCGTCAGGGCCGATAACACTGGTGATGGCGTCGCCAGGGCCGATAACAATGGTGGTGGCGTCGTCAGTGTCGATAACATTGGTGGTGGCGTCGTCAGGGCCGATAACACTGGTGATGGCGTCGTCAGGGCCGATAACACTGGTGGTGGCGTCGTCAGGGTCGATAACATTGGTGGTGGCGTCGTCAGGGCCGATAACACTGGTGGTGGCGTCGTCAGTGTCGATAACATTGGTGGTGGCGTCGTCAGGGCCGATAACACTGGTGGTGGCGTCGTCAGGGCCGATAACACTGGTGGTGGCGTCATCAGGGCCGATAACACTGGTAGCGGAGTCTTCTTGTTCTGCTATGTTTGTCCCGTTTGTTGATTCCTGTACAAGACAGTGCTTAACCTCCAATCCGGAGCAAATGGTGGTTGGAGCGTTTTCTTGATTGTCTTTAGTGGTGTCATAGTCATAGCTGGTGGTGGTGTTTTCTTCTGTATCATGAATGATGTCATAGTCATAGCTGGTGGTGATGTTTTATTGTTTATCATGAATGGTGTCATAGTCATGGCTGGTGGTGTTGTTTTCTTGTGTATCATGAATGGTGTCATAGTCATCGCTGGCGGTGTTGTTTTCTTGTGTATCATGAATGGTGTCATAGTCATCGCTGGTGGTGTTGTTTTCTTGTGTATCATGAATGGTGTCATAGTCATCGCTGGTGGTGTTGTTTTATTGTGTATCATGAATGGTGTCATAGTCATAGCTGGTGGTGTTGTTTTCTTGTGTATCATGAATGGTGTCATAGTCATAGCTGGTGGTGTTGTTTTCTTGTGTATCATGAATGGTGTCATAGTCATAGCTGGTGGTGTTGTTTTCTTGTGTATCATGAATGGTGTCATAGTCATAGCTGGTGGTGTTGTTTTCTTGTGTATCATGAATGGTGTCATAGTCATAGCTGGTGGTGTTGTTTTTTGTGTATCATGAATGGTGTCATAGTCATAGCTGGTGGTGTTGTTTTCTTGTGTATCATGAATGGTGTCATAGTCATAGCTGGTGGTGTTGTTTTCTTGTGTATCATGAATGGTGTCATAGTCATAGCTGGTGGTGATGTTTTCTTGTGTATCATGAATGGTGTCATAGTCATAGCTGGTGGTGTTGTTTTCTTGTGTATCATGAATGGTGTCATAGTCATAGCTGGTGGTGGTGTTTTCTTGTGTATCATGAATGGTGTCATAGTCATCGCTGGTGGTGTTGTTTTCTTGTGTATCATGAATGGTGTCATAGTCATCGCTGGTTGTGGTGTTTTCTTGTGTATCATGAATGGTGTCATAGTCATAGCTGATGGTGTTGTTTTCTTGTGTATCATGAATGGTGTCATAGTCATCGCTGGTGGTGTTGTTTTCTTGTGTATCATGAATGGTGTCATAGTCATCGCTGGTTGTGGTGTTTTCTTGTGTATCATGAATGGTGTCATAGTCATAGCTGATGGTGTTGTTTTCTTGTGTATCATGAATGGTGTCATAGTCATCGCTGGTTGTGGTGTTTTCTTGTACAGTTACACCCGTCCTGGTGGTTGATGTGTGCAGCTGATTGTACTCAATCGTCAATCTGGAGTCAGCGGTGATAGTAGAGTTCTCTTTTCTGTCACTGACGCTGGCATCGCTTGTGTTGTCTAAGCTGACATCGCTTGTGATGATGTTTTCTAGTGCAAATGATTCTGTTATGGTGGTTGACTCCTGTATTAGGTTGAATTCGTCGGCCAATCAGAAGTCAACAGCTTCAGCTGTACCATGAACCAGGATTTTATTTTTGTTGTGATACAGGTGTAAGATCAGGGTTGGCGTTTTTATTAGGTCTTCGACGTTCGCTCTATCTTGTTCAGTTCTTTTCTCGGTTTGGTTATGTTAGTGTTCGTTCAGGGCTTGTTTTATCCTTTCATAGTGAAGGGTGATGAGAAGAGATATCCTAACACAGTTACCCTCATTAGATCTCTTTATTGTTAGTCCGGGTTTATTGCCGCGTCCCCGGAGCTTAGCCCCGAGGGCTTTCTTTTGATTGAGTGTGTAGTGTTTAGAAGCAGTGGACAGTAGCCCATCACGGCGACTACATTGTCTTGTAGGCTCACATGCTTCTTCCACACAGGACATCATCTTACAGCCACACAATAGGGGAGCCATAGTTTGCCTCTCACATTGTTGATACTAGCTTTGTTGACTCAGTGGATTATCCCGGCTGCGTTACTCGTGTGCAATATAGCGAAAATAGGTGATTGCAATAAGTGAAAATAACTTACTATAGTTCAAGAATTATCCAATCAATATCACACATTTTGAACACTTAAAGTACTTCATCCTAATTACAATCACAAGGTGAATACATTGATATAACTTCTAATAATCAATTCCTTCTGGAACCTCAGAAAATATTTGAATATCCGGAGCTGAAACAAAAACACCTCCTCACTGGTTAGGCATAGAGAGTGTGCATAGGGAAGGAAGTCCACTTTCAAAGCAAGGACTGTCTGTGTATGTGTATGCATGCGTGTGCATGTCTGTGCATGTGTGTGCATATCTGTGCATGTCTGTGCATGGATATATAAATCCATTAAGAAATAGAGGGCAGCAAAAATAGATGACATACAAGAATAGTGAACTTGTGGAGTCAGTGAGTCTATGAGGTAGACCTAAACTGAGATGATATTTGCAAAGATTTTCCTATCGGCCAAGAAGTCTGGAAATAACTGGCAAAAGACAGAGTCTCTTAAGAAATGACTCTGTGCAAGGTTACAACATCATTTAGGAAGGAAGAGAGACAAGCAGGAAACTGTACCTTGCAACACAAACATTGCTTCCTGTTTCTGAGAACCTTTGCTTCTTGTTTTTGTGTATCAGCTGTGACAGAAGATGTTCAGCAACATAATGCTCATATGAGCTAGCATCTACCTTCTTGAACAATGTTCTCAAACAAGAAAGTGTCATTAGTATAGTGTGGCTAGGATGTATTTCTTGTGTATTGTTCTTATATGAGTATTCTTCTTCTTCTTCAGCTTTCTCAGCCATTAAGACTCATTGCTGCAGACAAAGTTCACCTCTATTTCTCTCTATTCCTAATCTTCTCTCTCCAGTTGGTAATATCAATTTCTTTTATATCCTCTTCTATGTTGTCTTTCCATATCTGTGTTGGTCTACCCTTTGGTCTTGTTTCCCTCAACTCTTGTGCAAACATAATTTTCATCAGTCTTCTCTCTTCTATTCTTTTTACATGGCCCAACCAGTGCAGTCTGTTCAGTTTCAGGACATTTATAATTTGTTGGGATTTAAATAAGCTGTTCAGTTCAGTGTTCTTTCTAGCTCTCCATTCTCCACTGTTTTATATGAATATTAATTTCTCTAATTTATATAAATACTTTATGTAATAAAATGGAAACTATGCAGAAAAAACAAATAATGTGTGAATTAAAGTATATTTTATTAAAAATATAGGAAGAAACGAATATATTTTGAAAGAAAGTTTTAATGTTATGAAACAATTAGCACCATATGGTTTTACAAAATTAACTGTAATTGAGATGGAAAGAATAAGAAAAGTTTAAAAATCATTTAAACATTTGAAGAACAAATATGAAGAGGAATGATAAGAAAATGACAGAGAAATACATACCAAACTGACTCAGTGGTAGGCCATGATATTGATTACATACATGAGAGGCAAGATGTGAAGAACAAGTTGTGCTGATACACATTTACATATAGCATAATAATATGATGATGAACAAAAGTTGCTAAAACATCTTGACATGGAATGTAATGATGACAGTACTCAGTAATCAATAGCTCAATGGATTTTTTTTTTTACAGTATGTCTGCATTAATTCTTTGGATGAAGAACATATAAATGTCTCAGCTGAGAAATTAGTATTACTGATAATCACGAGCATTGGCATATATGCCCTTTTCATCCCTATACTGAATGCTGTTATTATCACTCGCTGTTGGCTCCTCATAAGTTTCATTATCTATTTCATTTTCATCAACATAATGTATTTGTCTCATCTGTATGTTTTGGTCTGGGATGCCATCAACGCCTTCATATTGGGGTTCTTTTTCCTGATGAGAAGTGTTCTTCTTGATAGTACCAGCTTCCTTTGGAGCCATGTTTTCATTACCTAGAGATAACATGTCACAATATAATAATAAATCTTTTTTTTTGCCAAATGTCTTATGGAAATATAACATCCAAGTATCTTTCACTACAATTATACTACATGACATTTTGTTGTTTTCAACAAAGCAGCACTGTAAGACAATAACCGTTTTTGGGTTTAAGAATATGTAAAAAAAAACAAAAACAAAAAAAAAACATAAAACTATGGACAAAATCACTTGTGTAAAGCTACAATAACAAACAATTAGACTTTAAAAAAAGAAAAAAAAAATATGAACAGGTTTACACATTAATGGACCACCACAGTTGTGATGTTTCAGCTTTCACCTTATTCAAACAGATACATATTCTCTTCTTTTCCTATGTCTTAAACCTGTATGTTTTTGTACAAATAAGGCATAAACCAAACCACTACATCCGTGTATTCAATTAATGAACAATGCTGTTCCCATTTTTTAAAAAAAAGGCTATCTATATGATAATCACAGCTGATATGCAGGATTATTAGCGCAGCATCTACTTTCATTATAATTCCAGATTAGTATTGGTCTGTGACTGGCTAACATCATTTACACATATTTTTTTTCTTTTAAAATGAGCCCTGTATGATGTAAAGATATACACATGATACATTAGTAATGCTTATGCATTTTCTTCTGCTTCTCTTTCTCCTTCTTTTGTCTTTCTGGAACTGGAGGTTGATATTCTTTGCAACCAGTATGATGAAGGTGTTGAAGCACAGCATCATGCTGGATTAAGAGAGGGTTTCAATGGCTATTTCTTCAGTACCCGAATGGAGCTAAAACCCAAGGGGTTGATATACTTCTTTAGCAGACTCTACCGCTATGGGGACTATGGCAATCCCTGCTCCATTACCCAGGTTTGGCCTCCCACTGGGGGTACAAAGGAAGAATTAGGACAGGGTCTTGGTCAACTATAATTCACCAATCATGACACTAGTGTGTTAGCTATCTGTTACTGTCAAATCAGATGGCGTCTTTGCCTCTGAACTGCCCCCTACTCCAGCCCTCCAAGAGATGTAGTTTCTTTCTTCAGCTCGGAAGTGTGCCAGGTAGCTACAGGTGGATTCACTGTGCCAGGTAGCTACAGGTGGGTTCACTGTGCCAGATAGCTACAGGTGGATTCACTGTGCCAGGTAGCTACAGGTGGATTCACTGAGAATCATTGAAGTTAAAACCCTGACCAATAACACAAGAAATGAGTGCATTACAAAGATGTCAGCACTAACACACAGCGGAACAGTGTACCTGAAGTGAAAGGAGTGTTGTACTGATGGACAGTCTGGCTGGTGTTGTCAGGCACATCATAAGCTCTTTCCCTGCTGGCAGTTTTCATTTTTCTCTTATAATAGAAGATGATAATCAGGGCAGCAATGACCCCAGCACCAGCAGTCAAACAGATCCCAATAATGAGTCCCATTTCCACTGATGATAATGATGATGGTGATGACAATGATGATGATTCTGTGGATTTTGACAAAAACAAAAATTATGATGGCATGTTTAAGTAACTGACTTACACATATAATAATATTACATAGTAAAATCATTGTTCCTTCTTCTTCCTTTTGGTCAGTAAACATGATATGTATTCTCAAAGTTAATCACAACATGCATCAAACATCAAAGATTACCTTTAGAGCATATTGGTCCACTGTACCCAGACACACATCCATGACGACAGTCACCACTTACAGTGTCACAAGGTGACTCACTTAAGCTGCTTGATGGAATGCAGATCTGGTCACACGTAAAACTACAGTCTTTGCCATATGTGCCAAATCTACAAGCTAGAATATTTAAAAGGTCAATTTAAAATGCAGAACTGTAATTTATAAAATCTTTGGAGTTTCTACTTTGAAATTTTGATCATTTTCTAGCTTATTGTAATTTCATCATCTCACATTCTAGGTCTCTAGAAAGAAAAAAAAACCGAAATGTTTAAAACTCATTGCGCTTCTTCAGCTTTCATTTACCTGGAACTTGTATTTTTACCTTTGATGTCATACTGATCTGAAAGCACAGCAGTGACTTGTCTGGAGATTGGATTGTAATGGCTAGCCTGAAGTGTTGATGTTGCCCCAAGGTTTTGGATGGACTCTGCCACACTGGAAGACCAAGCTGAGCTAGGCTGAAAGGAGTAGAGACAGGTGGGAACAAGAGATTTGGCCAGCAACCATCTGATGACTTTGATTACAACACTATCCTTGCCATCTTTGATAGATTATTCCAGTATCCAAGTCAGATATTCTAGCACTCAGTTCAAAGAAATTCTGTGACTCAGAAAGAGATATTCTAGCATCTTGATTTGAAATCCTAGTATTTAATTAAGTATTCTAGCATCCAGATATCCAAGCATTCAAGTCAGATATTATAACATTCAATCCATGTACATTAAGACTATGTAAAGACTCGTTATCATGACTTTACTTTCAGTGGCTTTGTGTATATTTGTATATTTGCTTTTATATATACTTATACCCTTATATCCACAATACTTATGCAAAAAAGAGGCCAACCACATGAAACTCTAAAGAGGACATTGTTAGGAGAGACCAAATTAACAGGCACAAAATCCCTTGATGAGATTGAAAAGCTTGCCGAAAACAGGAAAACTTGGCGAACTACCATGAGAGCCCTACATGACATTTAAAAACACAGGAAGGATGTAAGATACTTATATTCAGTTCAATTCATAGATATTTTAAAAACCAAATAAGATATTATATCACCCAGATTAGATAACCCAGCACTCAAATTAGATGTATGGCACCCAAATTAGATATCCTAGCTCCAAAGTTAAATTTTTAAAAACTCAAGTTATATATTCTAAAATATGTTTCATATTTTCATTAACTGCAGCTTTCCTCTTTCACTTGGTAATTGAGAACATATTTTTATATAATTTAAACAATTTATATTCCCATAAAATAAGTATCATAACATATATACTATCTAAAATTGTCAACATCATTATGGATCTCTACAACAAATATGCTTGTGCAATCAACACAGAAGAATAAATGAGCGAATGGTTCCAGACTGACACAGGCATGAAACAAGGATGTATACTATTTCCTTTTTTTTTTTGTAATTGCCATAGACTTCATAATGAAGAAATGTTGTACAGGTAAAACAGGTACTGACTGGGTACATGGGACCCAATCAAAAGATCTTGATTTTGCAGAAGACATAACTATTATCAGTGACAATATAAACTTGATGCATAAAAAAAAAAAACAGAAAACATATCTTCACTGTTTAACAAAATGTGACTTGAAATTAACAAAGAAAAAAAAAAAAAAAAATGATTAAACTTCCCATTAATCAAGAAGGAAAAATATATACTCACAGAAAAAAGGAAGTGTCCAATGCTTTAAAAAGCACCATGAATGTGTTCATGTGATGGTTGAAACAAAATTTGGCACACATTATGATTGATTATCCAATAACAGATACAATGATAACTTTCAGGCAGTCACATGTCACAAAAAAAGTGAATAAAACTCACCTAATGTGGCTCACCACCCCAAGAAAGAAAATCAGGATTTCAATACCGTGTATGTCCTCCTCGAGCAGTTATCACTGCTTGAAACCACCTTCTCATCGAACCAATGACACGTTGTATCAGTTGTTGAGGCATGTTATTCCATTCTTCTTGCAACACTTGGTCTAATTCTTTGCGGTTTCCAGGACGATTGTGTCGTCTTAGCAACCAGTGGTCCAGTTCATCCCAAATGTGCTCGATAGTTGACAGGTCAGGCGAAACTGCTGGCCATGGCAAGACAGTAATCTGATGTTGATGAAAGTGGTCCCAAACCAGATGTGCAACATATGAACGAGCGTTATAATGTTGCAGTATCACGCCATGTCCATTAGCATCCAGAAAAGGCATTACATGGTGTATAATGATTTCATCCCTACATCATAAACCTGTAAGGTTGCCATTGAGGAAGACTAAGTTTGTTCGGCCAGCATAGGAAATCCTCCCAAAACCATTACATTGCCCCATTTCCTCTTATCCACCTCTAGCACACAGTTATTCGCAAAGCATTCTCTTCATCGCCTGTACACTAAAGCACACCCATCATGGCCTTGCAGACAGATTCTGGACTCATCAGTGAATAGTGGTGCCTGGCCCAGGTCAAGCGGGTTTGTCTGTGGTGAACTGTCAGTACTGGTCTAACTGCAGGCATATGAGGTAAGAGATTTACCTCTCTGAGTCTGTTCCTCACTGTCCTGCCCGACACACGTCTTACACCTGGAATGTTGCAGGCAGTCCATGTTGCCTGGAGAAACCTGTTACGAAGGTGCATGAGGTGGATGTAGCAGTCTTGTGCAAGGGTGGTAACTTGTGGTCTACTGCTTCTATGGCAGACAGCAACAAATCCACTTTGGTTAAAAGGACTTTGAGGGTGTGAAACTGTGTTTCTGTGAAGATTAAAATATTGAAATACTGCTGCTACTGTTGATCCAGCAATGAACACCCCAACAGCTATTTCTCACTGATGTTCGTTCAATCTTGGCATGATGAAAAACAGATGTTTATGTTGGAATTCGACTACTCCTTTCTTCAACAATTACGCAAGGAGATCTCTGAGAACAGAATTACACACTTACCCTCATTTTATTCGTGGTCAGTAACCAATCATGGATCACTGCACATGTTTTCACTGGAGCTGAGGTTATCTCTCAATGAATAGTGCAATCAACTTCATGCAGCACGGGGAAATGGACAACACTCAGACAAAACGTCGTGCCAAATATCATTTCATTTCACTTATGACAACACAATTGGTGCACTTGACACCACTGCACACTTACTTTTTTCCGTGAGTACATAGAACGAACAGCTGTTGAAGAAATAAACCAATCTGCATACCTTGGCAGCTACATAGACTAGGATGGTGACACCAGAAAGGAGGTTAGAATTAGAGTTGCAAAAGCAGCATTGAACTTAAAGAATCTTGAGAATATATGGCGCTCAAAAGTTATAAGCACAAAAACCAAGTGAAGATTATTCAGTTCAAATGTAATATTCACCCTTATTGATGCATTCAAAAGCTGGAAAACAACTAAAGAAATAGACAAGAAGTTAGACTCTTTTGAAAACAAATGCCTAAGGAGAATACTCGCTATAAAGTGAAATGAATTTAAGAACAACATAGAGGACATTGAAACTCTAAAGAGGACATTGTTAAGAGTGGGGAAATTAGTAGGCATAAGGTCCCTTGATGAGGCTGAAATACTCACAGAAAACAGGAAAACTTGGTTAACTATGTGCAAGCCCTATGTGTCGTTTAACAGCACTTGAAGGCTATAAGATCTAAGATGACTTAATGTTAAACTTCAATCCAACAAGAAAGAATAATGCCATTCCTTTCTTCTCATAATGTCATAAGAGATAACAAAAAATAATTTTGCACAAAGTTACTTGTTCAAAAAGAAACAAATAAACATGGATACACAGATGATAAAAATTAAACAAATATAAATAAATTATCATTCATTCATTTGCATGTCCCTTGCAGAACTTTGCCTCCCTAATGGCACTCCCGTAGGCCTCTCGGTTGTGAGCAAAATACCTGTTTCTGATGTATCCAGAAATAAATTAACAATGGCAGAAATAGGCTGTTTGAAATAGCCATTACATCCCCCTTAAAAGTTGCTCATCTCAACAAAAGTTATAATGTACTGAAAAATGGAATAAAATAATATCTTTAAGAAAGGAAAACTACATGGGTAAGTGAACAGACAGAAGACAGAGTATGCATCCTGACCATAGATAATGTGAGATGGGCAAGTTCTGGAACAAAAGAATTTTTAATATATAAGGAATGTATGAAAACTGAAAGAACTAACTGTCAACACTTGAAAACATGGTGGCAGCCAAAGTTTCCATATATTCATGGCTAAGGTATTATTTATCAAAATTTACATTTATCTTTCTTGTTGCATCATTCCTCTACTTTTCCAACTACTATTTTACATTAAGAGTGTTAGCAAAAAAATTCAAATCATTGTCTTGCTTAGAAAAATTTGCTGTGATTATTTCTAGCTCTAAGCTTCTGGAGTGGAGGACAGTGTCTCCCAAAGTAAGAACTCAGAACAGATTACACATTTAACAGCGGTCTTACAATTAATGATAAACAGATGGTAACAGGTTAAGGTTTTTTTTCTGAGAAAAGACAAAAGAATGCTAATGGTATTGAAATCCTCTAATCATGAACTTACTTGATGAGCATGATGGTCCATCAAAACCACTCAAACATCCATGTAGACAAGTACCATTAATGTGGTTGCATGATCTTTCAGTAATGGTATTGTTGACACAGTTCATACTACATGTCTGCTGACAATCATGGCCATAGTAGCCAGGTTTACATGCTACAGATTGTGAAAACAAAAATGTACTCTACTTGCCTAAATTAGTTCTCATTAAACTGTGTCTGTTACACATATTAAATTTCATTTGAAATTAACCACATAACCAAATGTTAAATATGTTCCTGTAGAAATACACCCTATAAGTATTCATTAAACTAACTAAACTATATAATTGTCATACCATGTAGGTATTCATTAAACAAACTAAACTACATAATTGTCATTCTTTATAAGTATTCATTTTAAACTAACTAAACCATATGGTTGTCAGTCTATAAGATTTGCAGATAATGTAGCTGATGGCAGAGATAAATTAGCAAGGGCATGTAAAAACCAAAACATAAAATCATTGCTTGAAAGAAGGAAGCCATGACCATTGCCAGAGAAAAAATCCCAACAAAAGATCTTCCTGAACAATTAGCCTTTGGAACAAGTTAAACATTTCAAATACCTCGGCATTATAATATCCTTTGGGAAAACTGATGAAATATTGATAACATATGCAATAATGTAAATTGAAAAACAAATATGTCACAACTGAAACAATAAGAGTACTGTACTTTGCTACCAAATTCAAAAGAAAAGAACACCATGAATGAAATGAGATGTATAAGGAGAATATTACATGTAGCAAGAAGAGACAAAGTCAGAAAAAAACACTGTCAGGACAAAGGCTGGAGTAACACTATACTACATTATATCCAGAATCAAATGGTTTGGCCATGTTACATGATTACCACTAGATAGAACACACACAGAAAACATTCACACTAAGAACTGTAAGAAACACAGGGAGAGGGTGCCCATTTAAGAGGCAGAAGGAAGAAATTACTGAAAATTTAAATATCTTATTATATGAAGCAAATCACAGATTCCTCAAGAGATCTGTTTGTCTCTTCAACAGTGAAAGGTATATGAGGAAGGAAACAAAACAGGGCAAAACAAGCAGCTGATGATCTCACCTTTTGAACAGTTTTTACCCTCATAGCCATTTTTACATCCTAACTGGCATATTCCAGTGGCATGGTTACATGGTGACTCTGTTTTCTCATCAGGAGTGGCACAAAATTCACTGCATACAGACTTGCACCCATCACCATAATAATTGTATCCACAGGCTAGACCAAAAATAAATACAAGTTAATAATGCTGCCACAGACAATAAATAACTCTCACAGCAAGGTATTGCACAAAGATGCAATTATGTATTTGACTGTATTCAAAAGTTATTTGCCCTTTCAAACCAAAATACTTTATGCTAATTTTTATACAAGACATTAGGAATGCTCTATAAAGTTTTGATTCACAATTTGACTGGCCTTTGGTCAAGCAACTGATCTACAAACTTAAGCCAGATACTTTTATTTCATTGCTGCCTGTTGCATATGTTATTTATGTACTTTGGCACTTACAGTAGTTTTTTTTTTCAATTATTTCATAATTTTTCTCAAAATAAATATGTTACATTACTTAGTTCATTTAACTTAAAGTTTAGACTCTAGGATGCAAAAAAAATATCTTGTTCTGGCACAGTAGCTTACTACTTTTATATTAGTAGATTATATTTTATGATCTTCTGTTTTGTCAAGCCAATTATTTCTGCAATGTTGATAATTTTGTCCAGTGCTCCATTTATTGTTTCTTGTTCAAATGTTTTGCCTAGTTATTATTTTTTTTACTTATTTATTCAAGTAGATCTGGCCATTTATTAAATTTGCAAATCATTGCTTTTGAATTTTTGAGGCTTGAATGATTTTGTCTTTGCATAAACAGATTCACCCGTCCTTCAGTGTATTTGGATACAAGCAGTCACCCATCCTTCAGTGTATTTGGATACATGCAGTCACCCATCCTTCAGTATATTAGGATACAAGCAGTCACAATCCACATCTTGTGGTGAATTACAGGGTGACAACAAATTCTACCCACTTATCACAGTCAGCAGCCAGATTATGTCTGATGCTCTGACTGTTTAGCATGCTGGCCATTTCAGCATCAGCTGTTCTTCCTCTTGCATTCTTGTGACAAGAGCCTGCATTTATAGCAAGCTTGATAAACTTTAAACATTTTTCCTTGAGGCCAGTTTTGAAATCATGATTAACCAAACTCCAATGCTTTTAAAAATAAACTGTACTTCTTTTAGCTGTAATCTGACACCATATTATGACCTCTTGAAATATACATACAACAATGGAACATGTGTAGTTGCAGATTTATATGGATCTGATTACATATGCCTAAAAGTATTTTGAAATATAAGACAATATGCTTTTTTTACTATGAATTTATCTCTTTGGAGAAACGTCACATGTTTTCCTTGAATAATGAGATGTGAATTAATTAAAAAATCACAAATGGGATACTAGAGAAGTGATGCTTCATCAGAAATTACATGATGAGAAGTAGAGATATCTGAAGGACAGTACTAAGCATCTTCAATTATCTATGTAGAAAATGAAATGAGAAATGGTTTGGTCACCATATCATAATGTTTCCTATTCATCTCTCATTATATACCTTAAGTGGTAGAAGATAAGAAACATGACCAAGATGAAGATTAGCAGGAAGCATCATTCATATATGTCCTTCAGGATCATTCATATATGTCCTTCAGGATCATTTATCAGAAACATCCTTCAGAAACACCCACTAAGGCATTCCTCATATGTTGCAAAAACATGACAGAAAATACATCATCATTTTTCCAAACATTAAGGAACAAAATATTACTATTTATATCATAGCAAGAACTTCATTTGTGATGTTATGTTAATAATCTCCATGCAACTTACATTTGTCACATAATGGCGGTGCATAGCCTACATGGCATCCCCCATCACAAGAACCATTAACATGATTGCAGAGTGGGATGTCATTTGCAGCATGTTGCCCACAGGTTTTAGAACAGTTAGATTTGCATTCATTACCAAATGTTCCTGGTGGACAGGCTGTGTAATGTATCAAGACAGATACTAAGAAATGTTGAAAGGTCTTAAAAAAAAAAAAATTTTTTTTTTGGATATATATAGCAAATGAGAATAAAATTAAAAAATTTAAAATGATGTGATTTACTGTATATGCTGTAAGCTTCAAATGACAGGCAACAGACATGAATGAATAAATAAAACAGGTGTCCTTCAAAGATAATTAATTATTCTGCACTCATTTTTTAAAGTATTAAGTAACTTTACACATTAGGAGAAATAAACATTTTATAAAAATTGTTTTACATGCAGAAAATAATTAATTTAGGATTACATAGAATAAGTAAAAAAGGTTTAAGATTTGCAATTTTAGCTTGTTTAGCTAAAAAAAGAATATTACACGTAATATATGAAGACTTTTCAATAGTATTTTATTGCCTTGGCTTTCACATTGTGTTTTCTTTGCTATAACAACACTAGGCTTTCACATTGTATTTTCTTTGCTATAACAACACTAATCTTTCACATTGTATTTTCTTTGCTATAACAACACCTGGCTTTCATATTGTATTTTCTGTGCTATACAACACTAGGCTTTCACACTGTATTTTCTTTGCTATAACAACACTAGGTTTTCACATTGTATTTTCTTTGCTATAACAACACTAGGTTTTCACATTGTATTTTCTTTGCTATAACAACACTAGGCTTTCACATTGTATTTTCTGTGCTATAACAACACTAGGCTTTCACATTTTATTTTCTGTGCTATAACAACACTAGGCTTTCACATTTTATTTTCTGTGCTATAACAACACTAGGCTTTCACATTGTATTTTATGTGCTATAACAACATTAGGTGCTCTGTAATCAGTTACTGGTGACCACGGTTCTGCATTGTGTGTTTTCTTTCGTACTTCTGTTCACATCAATTATCTTTCTTCATAGCCCAGTTACATATTTTTATTTGTCTCCTTCTCTTCCTTTTCCATTCCCTTGAATTTTGCAGTAACTGTCACTTCTCTTGTTTTTGTCTTTTCATGACATCTCCAAAGAATTTTCATTATCTTTTCTTGGGTTTTAATAAATTTTCAGTGTTATGTAACTTTCCTGAGAGCTTTTAATTTTCCTTTCCAGAGTGTTTGATTTGATAATAAACTATTAAATAAAAGAATACTTTCTTCCATAATAAATGTATTTATTTATTTCTCACTTGAAGTATCTTTCAAGAAAAACATAAAAAAATATGCTGACCTTTATTAATATCAGTCATCATCAAATTTTATGTTCATTAATGAGGTCAATTCTTTGATACATAACTGTTAACAAAATGCTTATTAAGAAGTTACATATAACTTACAAATATGGCATACAGATGTCCCGTATGAAACATTCTTCTTCACAAGTATCAAATCTGCTCCTACCATAAGCCACTTAAATATTTTTTGCTAAATTTATAAATAAAATAACTATTAAAACCAATGTCTTTTATGAAATAAAACTTCTAAATAACATGAAAAAATAATTATAGCCTTAATGTCATTTACCAGTAAACACATAAATGATGTGTCTTCTTTTTAACATGTGTGTAGTCTTGGGATTATTTTGTCTTGTTTTAAATGTAGTAACATTTCCACAGACTGGAATGTTCTTACATCTATTACAAACATTAATTTAACTCATGATAGACTTTGAGAACACATGATGCAGATATAGAACAGCCCTTGTTATAACACATCAGAGACAGATAAAACAGATCTTGTCATAACACATCAGGAAGAGATAAAACATATCTTGTCATATCATATCAGACAGAGATAAAACAGATGTTGTCATAACACATTAGGTGCGAACGAAGAAGAAGAAGATAACACATTAGACAGAGATAAAACAGCTCTTGTCATAATATGTCAAAGAGAGAGAGAGAGAGATGAAACACTACTTGTCATTACACATCAAAGAATGAGAGAGAGAAATAAAACAGCACTTGTCATAACACATCAGACAGAGATAAAACAGTTCTTGTCATAACACGTCAGACAGAGATAAAACAGTTCTTGTCATAACACATCAGACAGAGATAAAACAGTTCTTGTCATAACACATCAGACAGAGATAAAACAGTTCTTGTCATAACACGTCAGACAGAGATAAAACAGTTCTTGTCATAACACATCAGACAGAGATAAAACAGTTCTTGTCATAACATGTCAGAGAGAGAGAGAGATAAAACATCTCTTGTCAAACTTGAATATTTAATTTTAATGACACTTACTAACATTACACAGAGGTCCAATATATCCATCAACACATCCTCCATGACAAAAACCATTAACACTATCACAGATAGGAATGTTGTTACTACGGTTTGCACAGTGCTGAGAACAGTCAAGACTGCAGTCTTTGCCATATTTTCCTTGTCTGCAAGCTATACAGAGAGGCAGTATTTAAAATGGAATTGTTTTAGAAATGTTAAGATGTGGAATGAAATAAGCACATCAATTCATTGAAAAAATGGAAATATGTGAAAATGTAATAAATAGTAAAATAATCATGTGTCAATGAATGACAGCATTGACAGTTTTCTTTCTTTTTATTCTGATTACTCAATTTGTCTGTAAGTATTTGTATTATTGTTAAGTTTCCTTTAAAAAATAAATTGTAACATTAGCTGAACAATTATAAGTGTAACCAGTGTGACATTTTAGCTTAACAATTATAACTGTAGCAAGTGCAAAATATTAACTGAACAATTATGACTGTTATCATTGTGACATATTAAATGAATAATTATAAGTGTAACCAGTGTGAAATATAAACTGAACAATTATAAGTGTAACCAGTGTGACATATTAAATGAACAATTATAAGTGTAACCAGTGTGAAATATAAACTGAACAATTATAAGTGTAACCAGTGTGACATATTAAATGAACAATTATAAGTGTAACCAGTGGGGCATCCTCCTTGGCAAGAGCCATTTACATTGTTACAGATGGGAGTATTGTTAAAAAGGGAGTATTGCTATAAATGGGAGTATTGTTACCAACATGATCAAAACATTGCTCAGAACAGTTAAATTATTTACAGTCTTTGCCATATTTCCATGGCAGAGTTATATGTATACATATATATGTGTATATATATACACTCATTTTTTAAAGTATTAAATATCTTTATACATGAGAAGAAATACACATTTTCTAAAAATTGTTTTACAGGCAGAAAATACTTAATTCAGGATTACATAGAATATACATATATTTGGCAGCTACATAGATCAGGATGGTAATGTCAGGAAGGAAGTTAGAATTTCAAAAGCAGCATTGTCCTTAAAAAATCTTGAGAACATATGGAATTTAAAAGTTATAAGCATAAAAACTAAGTTAAGATTATTCATTTCAAATGTGATATCCACCCTCATTTATGCATGCAAAAGCTGGAAGTCAACTAAAGAAATTAGACACTTTTTAAAACAAATGCCTCAGGAAAATACTTGGTATAAAGTGGACCGAATTCAAAAACAACGCAGAAATAAGACAGATGAACAAACAAAACCGTATCTCATGGGTGATCAGAAAAAGAAGATGGACATATATAGGCAATGTGATGAGAAGAAACAATCAGAGAATACCAAAACAAGCTATCAAGTGAAGCACAAAATGCCAAAGAAAAAGAGGTCAACCATGTGAAACTCTAAAGAGGACATTGTTAAGTGAAGCCAGTTTAGTGGGCATAACATCCTTTGATGAAGTTGAAAAACTCACCAAAAACAGGAAATCTTGGAAAACAACTATGCGAGCCCTATGTGACATTTAATGGCACGGGAAGGATGTAAGATATAGCAAAGGAGAACAAAATACAAAATTTTAAAATGATGTGATTTATTATATATGCTGTAAGCTTCAAATGACAGACAACAGACATGAATAAATAAAGAAAACAGCTGTCCTTCATACATAATTATTTTGCACTCATTTTTGAAACTATTAAATATCTTTATACATGAGAAGAAATACACATTTTCTAAAAATTGTTTTACAGGCAGAAAATACTTAATTCAGGATTACATAGAGTAATTAAAGTAGGTCTAAGTTTGTCACTTTAGCTTGTTTAGCCAAAAAAGAATATTCCATGTAATATCCGAAGACCTTTCAATAGTATTTTATTGCCTCGGTTTTCACATTGTATTTTTTTTAGCTATAATAACACTATGTGATCTGCAATCAGTTTCTGGTGATCATGGTTCTGAATTTTGTGATTTCTTTGGTATTTCTATTCATGTCAATCATCTTTCTTCTTAGCCCTGTTACATATTTTTTTGTGTATGTTTTATGTTTAATTTTTTATATTTTTATTTTAAGAGGAAAAAAAAAAAACACACACACACGCACGCGCACGCGCACATGCACACACACACACACACACACACACTCCTCTCAAAATAAAATATAACAGCTCTTGTTATAACATTTCAGAAAGAGAGAAAGATGAAAAAGCTCTTTTCACAACACATGAGAAAGAGATAAAATAGATCTTGTCATAACACATCAGAGAGAGATAGATAGAGAGAGAGAGAGATAAAACAGCTCATGTCATAAAACATCAGAGAGGGAGAGAGATAAAATAGCTATTGTCATAAAACATCAGAGAGGGAGAGAGATAAAATAGCTATTGTCATAAAACATCAGAGAGGGAGAGAGATAAAATAGCTATTGTCATAAAACATCAGAGAGGGAGAGAGATAAAATAGCTATTGTCATAAAACATCAGAGAGGGAGAGAGATAAAATAGCTATTGTCATAAAACATCAGAGAGGGAGAGAGATAAAATAGCTATTGTCATAAAACATCAGAGAGGGAGAGAGATAAAATAGCTATTGTCATAAAACATCAGAGAGGGAGAGAGATAAAATAGCTATTGTCATAAAACATCAGAGAGAGATAGATAGAGAGAGAGATAAAACAGCTCATGTCATAAAACATCAGAGAGGGAGAGAGATAAAATAGCTATTGTCATAAAACATCAGAGAAAGAGATATAAAAGCTCTTGTCATAACACATGAGAAAGGGAGATAAAACATCTCTTGTCAAACTTGAATATTTAATTTTAATAACACTTATTACTTATTACCATTACACAGAGGTCCAGCATATCTATCAACACATCCTCCTTGACAAGAACCATTAACACTATCACAGATAGGAATGTTGTTACTATGGTTTGCACAGTGCTGAGAACAGTCAAGACCGCAGTTTTTGCCATATTTTCCTTGTCTGCAAGCTATACAGAGAGACAGTATTTAAATGGAGTTGTTTTAGAAATGTTATGATGTGCAGTGCAACAACCACATCAATTCATTGAAAAAATGGAAATATGTGAAAATGTAATAAATAGTAAAATAATTATGTGTCAATGAATGACAGCATTGACAGTTTTCTTTCTTTTTATTCTAATTACTCAATTTGCCTATAAGTAATTTTATTATTGTTAAGTTTATTTTTTAAAATATATTTTAATATTAACTGAACTAAGTGTAACCAGTGTGACAATGTGAAATCAATGCAGTAAAAAAATAGATTCCATGTCTTTCTTGGCTAGCAGCACAGGTATTGAAATTAACAAAGACAAAACAAAAATAATGAAACTGCTAATTAATCAAGAAGGAAAAATATTAGTAGAGAGAACAGTTGTTGATGAAGTAAACCAATTAGCATACCTTGGCAGCTACATAGACCATGATAGTGACACCAGGAAGGAAGTTAGAATTAGAATTGCAAAAGCAGCATTGTCCTTCAAATATCTTGAGAACATAATGAATTCAAAAATTACAAGCTCAAAAAACTATGTTAAGATTATTTAATTCAAATATACATCCACCCTCACTTATGCATGCAAAAGCTGGAAGTCAATAAAAGAAACAGACAAGAAATTAGACTCTTTTGAAAACAAATACTAAGGAAAATACTTGAGAGTTTGGAGAAGACAGTCTTGGAAGGTACATATTGGGAAAAAGAGAGGAAGATCAAGGTGAAGGTGGCAACAAGACATCACTGATGATTTGCGATTTGATGCAACAACAATAGGGTATATTGCTTACAATTAAGAAGCCTTCAAGAGGGCTGATAGGGAGGCATCATTTAGCAAGGGACATGCACATGAATGATTGTAAAAATACATGTTCTTTTTAATCTATATTGTCATAATAGTTTAAGGTTCACCTACATCAGCAGCAGAAGAAGAGGAAGTAGAAAACTTTTATAACACACTGCAAACAACAACTTGGTTTGACATAAAACAAGGGGTTTATCAAGGGTGCATATTGTCACCTTACTTATTTAACTTGTATACTGAAAATATAATGAGGAATGTTAGAGAAGATGTAGACAAAGAATATTACGATGCCATAACAATTGGAGGTTATGAAATACCAGAGATTAAATATGCTGATGACACAGTATTACTGTCCACAACACAAAAAGGAATGGAAAAACTAATTATGTACGTCTGTAAGAACAGCGAAGAGCAGAACCTCTATCTTAATGCAAAGAAAACTAAATTGATGACAACTGACAAAACAAACAATCAGCTGAAATATGTATCAATGAGAAAAAACTGGAAGAAGTGGAGAGCTTTGAATATCTCGGATCACTACTAACTTCTTCTTCTTCTTCTTCGTTCGCATTGTCTGTCTATATCTGCAGTCCTGTCTCTTGGATAAATTTCACTGTTTTTTGTAATTCATGTATGGAACCATAGAGCTTATCTTCTTTAGTGGTTTCACTGGGCCAGTAATTATTTCTCAGTGTCTCATAGTTGGTGCAGTTATGGAGGATATGTTCCACAGTTTGGGGCACCTGGGCACATGTACACAGATTAGTAGTACCAAACTTAAACTTTGTATACATATGACTTCGGAGTCGGCTGTGTCCTGTTCGGAGACGAAAGATGGTGACTTGTTCCTTTCTGTTTAGCATGTGATAGTCATCATGTGGTGGTGTTTGTGGCTTCCTGTAGGTTTTTATCATGCTTTTCTTCTGATTATAGGTGATTGGTATGTCCGGTTGCTCCATTTCAGTGCCCTCTTTGGCCAGACGGTCAGCTTTCTCATTGCCTGGTATCCCACAGTGGGAGGGAATCCACTGCAAAGTGACTCTGTGTTGTAAGCCAATTTTTGATAAGGCATCCTTAAGGTCTGGTAGTTTGTTGCACTGAAGAGCCTCCAGTACTGATCTTGCATCTGTGAGAATTACCACGGGACATGTATCAATTCTGGAGTCTGATAGTTTTTCAACTGCAGCAATAATTGCCCTAACTTTTGCATCAATGTTGTTGCAGTATTTTCCAGTGGGTATGGAAACCTTGTCAACGATGTTGTTTGGATATTCAATATATGCTTCTGCCCCTCCATTCTTTATGGCATTCTGTGCAGATCCATCTGTATACACACGTATCCAGGTGTCACATGGATATTTGTCATTTAGAACACTAAGTGTGGCTGTTGATTTACAAGACTGCTCTGCATCTCACCATTCTGCACACCTTTCACTTCAGTCTGAATAGTTATATGTGCATAATCTGTTTCTTTCCATGGTGTATGCTCTGGTACAGATGATAATGGAGCGACTACAGTTGGAAGGTCATGTATCAGCTTATGCATACACTTGGCCTGATGAATGAAGCTGCTTCTTTTAAGCTGACTTAGTGCCAAGTTATTGAATCTCTCTTTCAGGGGATGGCTTACAGAGCTAAGGAATTTTTCTCCCATGGTCATGACCTTTGTGTCTCTACGTTCCTTTAGTGCTTGAACACCAACTATTTTCTGCATTTCTACTATTGGTGTGGACCTCATGGCACCTGTGATAATCCGTAGTGACTGAATTTGAACCTTGTCTGGATTATGCAGCATAGTGTTTGATGCTGTGCACCAAGATGTTGAGCCATATTCTAAATGTGGTAGAATACTTTGCTGATATACATTCTTGAGGATTCTTTCACTAGCTCCCCATGTGGTTCCACTCAATTTTCTTAATATGGCTAGTTTTCTTCTGGCTTTTGCTTCTGCACTGTTGAAATATGTTGCTTCCACGTCAGTTTTGAGTCAAGAGTCACTCCTAAGTAAGTGGGTTGGTTGTTCATCCTTAAGGGTATTTCATTTACAAAGATCTTACCTGCTTTCTGTTTAGATGAGAGGGTGAACAGGGTGGTACTTGATTTCTCTGTATTTATAATTACACACCATTTGTTTGTCCATGATGTCAAGATGTCTGCTGCTCTTTGGAGTCTCTGTGTAGCAACTGTCACATATTCATCTGTACACGACATGACCAGATCATCTGCATACAGTGCTGCTTTGATTCCATAGGGAAGTTCCTTGACCAGGTCATTAATGATACAAGGAACAGTGTAGGTGAAAGGACTCCTCCTTGTGGTACACAATGTCGCAGAAGTACTTTCTGGCTGTTGTGTCCATCCATTACTACTCTAGCTCTTCTATTGTGTAAATAGGACTTTATCCAGCTGTACAGTCTTCCACTCACATCACAGTTTCTTAGTTTCCACAGCAGACCTTTTTTCCATACTTTATCAAAGGCTTTCTTCAGGTCTATCCATGCTGCTAGTACAAGGTTTTTCTCTTGAAATGCATCCTCAGTCTCTTGAGAGAGATAGGTCACTTGATCTTCCATACTGTAGTACTGCCTAAATCCTGCTTGTTGTGGAACGAGAAGGTTTTCACTTTCTAGGTACCATTTTAGCCTCAGGTCAATGATGCGTTCCATCGTTCTGCATAGGCAGCTAGTGAAACTGATTGGCCTGTAGCTGGATGCAGTATCACTGCTTTTCCCTGGCTTTAGCAGTGGTACCATGCTTGCTTCCTTCCAGATTTGAGGTAACTTACCTGTGCTCCAGCACATATTGAAAATATCCAACAGCTTTCCCATTGCTGCCATTCCCAGGTCCTGTGCAAACATGCGAGAAAAGTGATCTGCTATCTGCTTACCTGTAAGAGTTTTCCCATCCTCTATTAGTGTAATCTTTGTACTTCTTCCAGTACTCTCATCATTTAACTTTTTGATTAGTTTCCACAGTTTCCTTCCATCCTTTTCAAAGTTTAGGGACTCTGTTTTCTCTCTTCAACTTTCCCGTCTGGCTTGCAGCTTGGCTCTCTGAAATTTGGCCTTAGAATGTTGGTAATTATTGTGGTGTTCTTGGCATGGTCTATTTTCTGCTTGCTTTCGAGCTGCTTCTACGTCATCATGGAGTTTTCCCAGCTCACTAGATCAGTATGGTTTATAGTCCCAGCGAGCTCCTCTGGGAATGGTTTCACGAGCGGCCTGAAGGATACAAGCATTGAATTCCTTCACTATGCTGTTAATATCCTTACCTTCTATGGACAGCTGTCCCACCAGGATACCTGTACGATGTCTGTACATTGTCCAGTTTGCTTTTTTATAGTTCCATCTGGGGAGAGGACTACTGGTGTTAAGGAGTTCATTTTCTATTGTCAGGAAGACTGGTCGATTGTCGCTACCTCCAAGTTGTTTTCCAACTTCACGTGTAATGTTCCACTTCAGATCTGGAGAGTGGAATGCCAGATCTGGTGTTGAGGTTGTATGCCAAGCCCTTGAGTAAAATGCTGGGGGATCCATTGGCTGGTTGACCAGGAGAAGTCCATTATCATCCTGCCAGCTCTCAACTTCCTCTCCTCTCTTGTCTATGTGGTCATAGCCCCAGCTCTGGGAATGGCTGTTAAAATCGCCACAGACCATCCGTCTCTCTTTGTGTGGGATTGTGTCTAAAGCAAGTGGGCGGTCATTAGGACAGTAATAGTTAAGGAGGTGGAAATCTGTATTACTACTTTTTAGATGGATCATCTGGTATTCGGCTCCTTCCATGTACACTCCCACCTGACATGCGCTGATGTTATTCTTAACAAGTGTGAGTACTCCTCCTTTTCTTCTGTCCTGTCGGTCTGATCTAAAACACTGGTAGCCTCTGATTTTAAAGGCGGCATCTTTGGTTAGGTGTGTCTCCTGTATGCAGCATATACTTACCTGCTCTGCAAAAAGTATGTTCTCTAGTTCCACCTTTTTGCTATAGCCATCTCTAACACTGCTGACACCCTCAGCATTCCACTGCATTATTTTAAGTTCTTGTTTTTTGGCTGTTTTCTTCCGTTGTATTTTTTGTCCAGTAGCTCTACTCTCATATCTGCTGACTCCACAAGACGAACTGAGAGGACCTCCAGTAGCATTGGGTGGACCTGCCTGGTTAGTCTTCACAGGGCGAGCACCATGTTTGAATACTGCGGACAGAGACATTCAATAGCGATAATGCGTGTTACCCTTATTTTTGCAATGCGCCTTTTGGGTGGGTAATTCCGACTTCAGCACCTTTCCTTGCTAGGGCAGACTGTGGTCTTGCTCGGACTGCCATGAAGACAGTGTGGCTGGCCTGGCCAAAACTTTGTTTTCCAGCCTCTGGTGGCTGTATGTAAGTCCCTTCTCCATGTCAGATGGTTTGGAGACAGTTCCACAAAGACACTCTGACACTGAGATGAGGAATCTGATGAGTGCTTCACCGATATCCATTCCCTGCCATCTATAGTCTACTGGCTCTGTTTTGTTTACATCATTCTGATAGCCATTGTTGTAAAGACCCATAGGCTTGTCACGTCCTGGATTTATTGGTTTCACACCAGACTTCCCTCATCCCCGCCAGAGATCTCCATGTCCCCATCCGTCCACCAACCTGACATTACATTTTACAAAAATAACAATTACAATTAGTGTTGATTGCTACAAGTTTCTGGGCTACAGAGGTAGGTCAGAGTTTTTAGGCAAACAGATCTATGTTCCCTGTCTCACAAACACTATGTTAAGATAAGTGTGCTCTTAACACAGTTGTTCCGAGGGGGACTACTAACTAATAATGGAGATACAATGAGGGAAATTAAAAGGGGGACATCTATCGCTCTTCAGAAAGTAAAACAACTAAAGAATCTATGGACAGGAGCAGACAGAACCACAAAAATAAGATTTTTAAGGGCATGCATCTTTCCCATAGCAACATATGCCTGTGAGACCAGGACACATAACAAAATAGCTGAGAAAATCTTAAATGCCTTTAAATGTAAATGCTACAGAAGAATTCTTCAAATATCATGGACACAAAAAAGAACAAAAATATCCATACTACAAGAACTTAATATTGAAGAAAGATGGCTAGTAAAGAGGATTAATGAGAGAAAACTTAAATATTTTGTATACATTAAATGACATGATAATCTAGAGAAGACTGTCTTGGAAGGGTACATAATGGGAAAAAGAAAGAGAGGAAGACCAAGGCAAAGATGGCTGCAAGACATCGTTGATGATCAGCAGCAGGCCATCTTGCTCACAACCGAGAGGCCTACAGGAGTGCTGTTAGGGAGGCAAAGTTCTGCAAAGGACATGCAAATGAATGAATGAGTTTAAGGTTTAAAAAATAACACTATAGTGAATGTATTTATACATAATGTATAGTTATACTGTTTTCAGTATAATTAATTATATGTGATTTTCAGAGATGGGCACGTAAAAGTCCATAATTGAAAAACTTCATTTTCTAAGGGTTAAGAATTGGACACGCAGCACTGTTTAATATGCTGCACTTCTTCGTTCTCCCCTTGGCAGGACCAAGGATGACACTCAGCTGTAACTGATGAAAGATTTTACTTGAGCAATTTGACTAGGAGATTTTCAACACTCCTCTTACAGTCCAGACTTGGTGCTAAGTGAATACAATCTCTGCAGCAAGATGAAAGCACTTTGAAACTAACAAGAATGGAGCAACCACTGAGTAGATACCTTGAAGGTACTGTCCTCTTATAAGGGATTGCTAAATCTGGTGCTATGCCTGAATCTGGGTGATGACTGTATGGAAAAGTAAAGCAGTTATGCATATAACTTTTGTATGTAATACAATTTTTACTTTTTTTTTTTTACTTTTTTTTCTCCAAACCAGCCAGTCGGAGGTTGAGTTTGGAATAGCCATATATGTGGCCTATATATGTCCATCTCCTCTGTTCTGTCACTGATGAGACAGGTTGTTGTGTGCTTATGTTGTGTGCTCATCTTCCTTATCTTTGAATTTTTTTTTTTTCACTGTATACAGAGTATTTTCCTAGGACATTTGCTTTCAAATGCATCTAATTTGTTTTCTATTTGTTTAGTTGTTTTGAAGCTATCATGTGCATAAATAAAGATGGATATTATATTTCAGTTGAATTAACTTGTTATCCTGTTTATAACTTTAGATCACCATATTTCCTCAAGATTTTTAGAGGCAAATATTGCCTTTGAAATTTTTTGTTTTCTGGTGTCACCATCCTGATCTATATAGCTACCATGTTATGCAGGTTGATTTACTTCAACAACTGTTCCTTCTATGTATATTTTTCCTTCCTGAATAATGGAAAATTTCATTACTTTCATTTTGTCCTTGTTAATTGCAGGAAGTATTTTACCAGCCAGTTAAGACAGAGTAACTATTTTTTTCTTGCATTAAACTCACACTGTCACTGATAAGAGCTATGCCATCTGCAAAAGCAAGATCCTTTAAATGAATCCCATGTAGCAAATCAACGCTCATTTTAACTGTGCAGCACTTCTTCGTCATGGAGTTTATGGCAGTCGATAGTGTACATCCTTATTTCACACCCTTTTTGATCTGGAACCATTCACTCATTCCATCTTCTGTGTTGATTGCACAAATATAGCCGTCATACAGATTTTTAGTGATTTTCCTGATTTTAGATGTGATTCTATATTGTCTTAAAATGCTCTGCATTGAGTCTTTGTGTGTGCTGCTGAATCTCTTTAATTAACAGTTTTTGCTCTGTGCATGTTTGCATGCTTGTGAGTGAGTGAGTGAGTGAGTGAGTGAGTGAGTGAGTGAGTGAGTGAGTGAGTGAGTGAGTGAGTGAGTGAGTGAGTGAGTGAGTGAGTGAGTGAGTGAGGTGAGTGAGTGAGGAGTGAGTGAGTGAGTGAGTGAGTGAGTGAGTGAGTGAGTGAGTGAGTGAGTGAGTGAGTGAGTGAGTGAGTGAGTGAGTGAGTGAGTGAGTGAGTGAGTGAGTGAGTGAGTGAGTGACAATCACATGAAACTCAACATAATAAAATGATTATTAAAAAAACTGATAAGCATTTTTTTTAAAGTTTCAGTTTCATCACTGTAGTGTTTCAATACAATGAGTAATAACTATTTTGCTTTCAGTTATCCTATAAAAACTTTAAAATTAGTGTGAACTTAAAGATAAAAAAATATTAAAATAACCATTAATTTTATGATAGACAATGAGAAGATATCATATAGTAGTTAAACATCTCAAGTCACATTATAATTTCATTTTTAAATGTGCACTTACGGTCTTTGCAAAGAGGTTCAGCATATCCATCTGCACACCCTCCTTGACAATAACCATTGACATTGTTGCATATTTTAGAAGGCAAACAATGTGGAGAACACTCAAGTGAACAGTTTTTCCCATATTTTCCAGAAAGGCAGGCTACATTGAGAACCAATGTTGAAAAATAATTTCAGAAATATTTAGATATTTGTAATGACAGGAATTTCAATCTGGAACTTACCAATCATTTCGAAGCACTCCGAGAGGTAGAGGAGAGAGATATAGATCAATTATCAAACTCTTATAGCACAGCCATAATCACAGCAGCAAAAGCAAGTGCTGGATTGCAAAATACAAATAACATGAATATTGGAAAACAAGTGGATATACATACATAAAAGACGAGCAGCCAAATTAGCCACGTTGAATATACAAACATATCTTGGAAAATATTTTGCAAAAAATAACAAGGAACTAGAAAATAAAGTAAAAAGCTCAGCTAGAAGAGATAAAATATAGACAATACGCAAAAGAACCAGAGAAAGCATCAAAAGTAGGAGACAGCAAACTCTATATAACATACAAAAGAGGCTAACGAAAGACCAATCTTTAGCAAAACTGGCACCCAAGTAAAGACCAAAAACAAAGATGGGCCGAACACTTCCAAGAAATACTTAATCGACCACACCCAAAAGAATTTTAAAAAATTGAATCTGACTTACGAATCCCACAACTAAATGCCAACCTAGATGAAATTAAACTGGACGAAATTGAAACAGCTGTGAATCTAATGGCTACAGCAAACCTGCAGGTGAAGGTGAAATAACACCCGAAGTGTTAAAACTATTAAAAGTGACAATATGAGCCATCTAAAGAGAATGTTTAATAAAGTTTGGAAAGAAGAAAAGGTCCCTTCTAAATGGAAAAAAGCAATCATTATTTAAAATATCAAAACAAGGAACCCTTATCGACTACAATAATTGGAGAGGAGTAAACTTACTATCAGTTGTACCAAAAGTATTTTGCTAAGTCATTCTGAATATAATTAGATATAGTGGATACTGCAATGAGAGAAGAACAAGCAGGATTTTGAAAAGGGAGAATATGTCTCTACCAGAACTTTACTATAAGAATAATACTTGAAGAACATATTGAAAAGCAAAAACCATTAATCCTGCACTTCATAGACTTTAGAAAGACATTTAATAGCATACACTGAGATTCACTGTGGAGAATTTTAAAACAATATGGGTTAACATCTATAATTGTAAATATCATTAAGGATCTCTATAACAGATATATTTTTATGCGATCAACACAGAAGAAGGAATGAGTGAATGGTTCCAGATTGAAACAGGTGTGAAACAAGCAATCTCCTTTGCTTTTTAGAATTGCCATACACTTCATAGTGAATAAACGTTACACAGGTAAGACGTGCAATGACTGGGTACATGGGACCCAACTAGAAGATCTTGATTTTGCAGATGACATAAGTCATATCAGTGACAATGTGAATTCGATGCAAGGAAAAAACAGATACCTTGCCTTGTTTTCACAGGCTACCAAAACAGGACTTCGAAATTAGCAAGGAAAAAGCAAAAATAATGAAACTTTCCATTAATCAGTAATGGGAAATATACGTAGAATGAGCAACTGTTGAAGAAGTAAACCAATTTCCATACCTCGGCAGCTACATGGACCAGGGTGGTGACACCAGAAAGGAAATTAGAACTGCAAAAGCAGCACTGAGCTTCAAGAACCTTGAGAACATATGGCATTCAAAAGTTATAAGTACAAAAACCAAGCTAAGATTGTTCAATTCAAATGTAATATCCACCCTCATTTATGCATGCGAAAGCTGGAAAACAACTGAGGAAATATTCAACAAATTAGATCCTTTTGAAAACAAATGCCTAAGGAAAATACCTGGTAAAAAGTGGAACGAATTGACGTGCAACCCAAAGATAATGCAAATGAGCGAACAACTTGTCTCAAGGCTGATCAGAAAATGGAGATTGACATATGTCGGTCACGTGATGACAAGAAACAGATACATATTAATAATAATAATAATAAAAGCTATCAAGCGGAACACAATTGGCCGACAAAAATAAGATCGACTATATGAAACTCTAAAGAGGATATTGTTATGAGAGGCCACATTACTAGGCATAAAATCCCTTGATGAGGTTGGAAAGCTCGCCGAAACAAGAAAACTTGACGAACTACCACACGAGCCTTATGTGACGTTTAACGTCACGGGATGGATATAAGAAGAATAATAAGCACAAACTGCCAAAAAAAATTTTTTTTTCTTAGATTAAAATGTCCAGTTTTTATGTCTGTTCAGATTAAACAGAAATAAATATTTTTCCTCATTACAGAACTCTAAATACGAGACATAAACATGTTTTAACTCACTAGGTATCAAAATATTGTCCTAAACTTTTTTTTTGTCTCCATAAAACTGTTTGCTGGTGTTATTTGCAAACGATGCAGTGAAGATATTGAAATGCAGCATCGTATCGGAATGGAAGCGGGTTACAGTGGCTATTTTTCAGTCTCTGAATGCAGCTAAAAAGCAAGGGCCGTGCAATACTTCTTTGGTGACTCAATCACTTTGGAGAATGATCCCCGCTCTGTTAACCAAGTTAAGAATTTAGTGGTGGTACCAATGGTGAGGACATGGTCTTTGTTATCTGTGGTTCAACAACCCTAATGCTAGCATGTCAGTGATACGTCACAGACTGTCAAATCCTCCAGGGTCTTAACCCCTGTCCTAGACCTATGTAGACTAAAAGTATCACCATAATCTTACTGTTGTCAGAAATCAGATGCCACCACTTTATATTCCAACATTTATAAATAGGGTATTTCCCTTCTTCAAGTATATAACACATTATCATACCTACTTTGATACACTGGCTAAATGAAAAGAATATGATAAAATCTTACCTACTTTGATACACTGGCTAAATGAAAAGAATATGATAAAATCTTACCTACTTTGATACACTGGCTAAATGAAAAGAATATGATAAAATCTTACCTACTTTGATACACTGGCTAAATGAAAAGAATATGATAAAATCTAACTCATTTGTTAACTTACATTGGTCACAAAAAGGACTAATGTAGCCATCACGACAACCTCCATGACAAGTACCATTGTTACTGTCACAGAGTGATGTGCTGTTACTGACAGGACCCTGGCAATGTTGAGAACACGTCAAGCTGCAGTTATTTCCATACTCTCCAGGTGGGCAAGCTATGTAGTTAACAGAGAAAATATTTTAACTCACTTGAAAAAAAAGCATAAGTGAATGACACTATGAACAAAAATTAACCCTGGAAAATGACAGCAGAACAAGTGAATAAAAATAATAAATTATTGCCCAATGAAATAACTATATTCGGGAGAATGACCACATTAAAAAGCATGCCAAATGGTACTCACGTAAGCATCAGAAAATTTGCATTAAATGAATGATAATGCAAAAGATCACACAAAAATGACAACAGAGCATGAAAATTAATTCAGAAATAAAAGAGTTAACAATGATTTGTTACAGCTGGCTAAACTCTGACGCTACTGATGGATGGTCGAAACCTGGGTTTATGTTTCTTCTTGATAGTGGCCAGGATGGCCAAATCGATAGAGACGTTATTAAAGCAATGGTTTTCATTCCCGGAGTCGACGCCCTTTATATGAAAAAAAAAACAAAAAACTTTCTCGTTGGTGCTATGGAATGTGCACTTATGCTGGAATTCTCCATCCAACAAGTAGATCAAAGCAACGTGACTTTGTCACGACTACAGTTAGGATGATCGCTTTGCGATAATTAAAACTAATAAACGCGTTTACACCATTTTCTACCAAAATTCAAGAAGCTCACTGTAAGAATTTGGATATAAAATACGTCTTAAACATTTAACATAAAAAGATAGAAAAAGTCGTACATTTTTGGCTTTGTTCAACCATATTTTATTCTTAAAACGAAGTCAGCAGAAGTAAGAAAAAAGAGTGAAAAGGGGGATAACTATACCAAACTATTTACAAAATATAGGCGGGAGACACTGTGTTTTATCAACAATAATTTATAAAAGACTTTGAAAAAGAATGCAAGATAATACAAACATAGAACAATGCATAATCCCAGTTTGACTTACTGATATGTTGGCAGGAAATCGGTACAATGGAAGTTACCCATAACATGCACATTGCTAGAAACATCGTGGGTGCCATGCCAGCTAGCCACCCTACATTTTGGCTCTTTTTATTCTGCAAATAAAGATTTGAATGGCAACATAAACAACAGTCTCAACAGAATCTGTTATTAAGTATCGCGTGGAAATAAACATTTGCTCAAAGAATTTTACCGGTTTAGGCAGTTCTTAATAAACCGACGAGATGGATTCATCTGAACAAGAACTTTCTCTGTATAGAAGTTGTTTGCAATGTATTATCTGCTTCCTTTCCATCGTCCTTATATGGTAGACTGAATTTACAACAGCCTCTGCTTCAGTACAATCATTGCGAGATGTGCATGGTCTAGAGCACAGTGACGCTTAAGTTGGTAGTTTTTATACGATACATTATAACCATTCTCATGACATTTATATTTCTTTTGTTCATGTGGATGTTGTTTTTCTGAATTACTGCCTTTTCAAAGAGAGATTTCTTGTTTGATCTTTATTGTCCCTTCATTCTGCGCAGCCATGAAGGTGAATGTAAGAGTTCACCAGTGGTTCCCAGCTTAAGGTCTTGATCCAAATTATAGTCGCGGGGGGCCTGAGGTAGATTTGCGAAATGATATAGTGATTTTTAAAAAAATTAATATATTACTTTTTAGAAATCCTTTTTTTTCAAATCTGAATATTAAAACAAGAACCCTTCTTCTTATTTTTTAAAATATATATTTTAAAAATTGAATTTGAATATTTTTTTAACTATTGAAGAGCCTTTCTGAAACAGCTGAAATGGCTTCGTGCGGGATGTCGAGGAACTCCAATAAGTAAAGATAACAAATTAAACAGATTAATTTATCACTTCTAACACCAGTCCTATGTGGCAAAACAGCTAAAATGCGTTTCAAGATTCTATGTCACACCAGAGGTGGTGGATCAAGACAAGGGAAGGATTGCCCTCCTTCTGCAGTTTCACAATATGGGAGTAACTTCATTTTGCAGTTTCACAATATGGGAGTAATCTCATTTTGCAGTTTAACAGTATGAGAGTAACCTCATTTTGCAGTTTCACAATATGAGAGTAACCTCATTTTGCAGTTTAACAATATGAGAGTAACCTCATTTTGCAGTTTAACAATATGAGATTAACCTCATTTTGCAGTTTCACAATATTCTGACCCAACCTATGACTCGTTAAACGTCACATAACATGGCAGATCGCGAAAGTTTCCTTTTTCGGCGAGCTTTCCAACCTCATCAAGGGATTTTATGCCTACTAATTTGGCTTTTCTTAACAATGTCCTTTTTAGACTTTCACGTGGTCGATCTATTTTTCTTCGGCCTGTTGTGCTCCACTTGACAGCTTGTTTTGGAATTCTCTGACTGTTTCTTCTCATCACGTGACCGGCATATGGCCATCTCTTTTTTTCTTATCACCCATGAGACAGGTTGTTGTTCGCTCAACTGCCCTATCTCAGATGTGTTCTTGAATTTGTTCCACTTGATGCCGAGTATTTTCCTGAGGCATTTGTTTTCGAAAGAGTCTAATTTATTGTCTATTATTTTAGTTGTTTTCCAGCTTTCGCATGCATAAATGAGATTGGATATTACGTTTGAATTGAATAATAGTTTGTTTTTAGTGCTTATAACTTTGTGCTATGTGTTCTCAAGGTGCTTGAAGCTCAATGCTGCTTTTCTAATTCTGACTTCCTTTCTGTTGTCACCATCCTGGTTTATGTAGCTGCTGAGGTATGCAAATTGGTTTACTTCTTCAACAGTTGCTCATTATACATATATTTTTCCTTCGTGAGTAATGGGAAGTTCCATTATTTTTGTTTTTTCCTTGTTAATTTCAAGACATATTTTGCTAGCCAGTGAATACAGAAGATCTGCTTCTTCTTGCATTGTCTAGATCTTGTAGTTGGGTCCAGCCTACACAGTCAGTGCACGTTTTACCTGTGTGATATTTCTTCATTATCATACCATAGAAATTTTTAAAAAAAACAATGTAGATGGTATACATTATTGTTTCAGGCCTGTTTCAATCTGGAACTATCGTCCAATTCCTTCTTCTGTGTTGACTGCACAAATATATCCATTGTAGAGATGCTTAATGATGTTGACAATTTAGATGGTACTCAATATCGTCTTAAAATTATCTGCAGTAAATCTCTATTGTTATTAAATGTCTTTCAAGATTAACGGCTTTTACATTTCAATATGCTCTTTAAGGATTATTTTTAGAGTAAAGATCTGGTCGAGACAATTTCTACCTTTATGGAATCCTTCTAGCTCTCCTCTCACTGCAATATAGTCCAGAGTAAATCATAGCTCGATTTAACTGACGTAATGGCCAGAAACTGAATATGTGTAAAAAAAAATTTTAAAACATGACGTTAAAGATGAAGCAGACAAACGGTCATTTTTAACAATGGCTTCTTGGCAAACACAACATCGTGCATTCACCGTAGAAACGTATTTTAAAAGTGGAGAATCATCTATTACTGTACAACGAAAGTTTCGTTGCCATTTTGTGTCGCATCCCCGTGATAATGTTCCCGATCGGAGGATGGAATAATTTTGAGGTGGGTCACAAAATTTAAGGAAACTGTTAATTGCTTTAATAACAAATTTACTGGTCGTCCAAGAACTCAACAGACACCTGAACGAATTCAAGAAGTACGCAACGCATTGCTGAATAGTCCTCGGTGAGCAGCTGTTAAGAACGCTTTGGCACCTGGCATCCTCTTACTGTTAATATGATCTTTATGTGCAGATGCTAACTGAATACTTCATTCCAGACTTGGCCAAAGAAATAAGAGATTAATATGGTTTCAACAAGATGGAGCAACCGCCCACACAGTCCGGCAGTCCATGGCAGTGCTGTGACAAGCATTTCCCAATCGTCTTATTTCCAGATTTGGGGATATTCATTGGCCGGCAAGGTGACCAGATTTATCGGCTGCAGACTTCTTTATGTTGGGGTATCGCAAGAACACGGTGTATGCTAGTCGACCACAGTCAATTGCAGACCTAAAAGATGAGTCCGACACTGCATTCAAAATATCCATTTGAGCATGTTAAATTTTGTTATGCAGTAATTTTCCAGATGCCTGGCTGAATGTATCAGATGTAATGGCGGTCATCTAACTGGCGTAATTGTCAAAACCTAAATATGATTGTCAGTAATAATAAAAATACCCACACTATGGATTAATTTTGGTCGTTTAGAGACTGTAAGCGTAATCTGTTCCCACGCAGAATTGATTCTTTAAGTCGTTCATTTAGCCACACTACGCTCCTTTTCCAAGTGTTTACAATTTGCTACTTTCAGTTTCTTTGTCATCTTTTTTGTTAATTACCCGACTTTCACAAGCATATAGCATTATAGTTTCTATATAGCGCTGGACTACTCCTTTCCTCACCTTTAGGGGCAGGAAGAGTTTGTTAATTAAGTTTGTTATGCATTCTTGTTACGGGCATCTAGTACAAAAGTGAAAGTGAATGCATGTGGCAGTTTAATGTTGAGTTATGAAGGATGTTAGGTTAAATGGACCTGTGTACAAAATGCAGTTCTTCCATCCATCCATCCATCCATTGTCCTTTCTTTTTTCTTTTCAAAGAGTGATAGGGGTTTCATTGTAAGTGTGCGTTATATTAAGTTATTCCGATGTATTAGTTATTCTATATTTGTGACTGAATGGATACGAGGAAATTTATTTTACAGTATACTCGCGCTTCTTTTTCTATACTTGAATTAAATTGAGTGATTGGGAAGAGTGAATGATGAGAGACAACGAGCAGAATATCAGACGGTTATGCATGTCTTAGCCATTTGCACACACAAAAAAAAGTTGAATTAAGCAATCAGTCAATTAGCATCTTCTTCAGGTCATATTATAGCCTCATAGTTTTGTTCCTTTCACATTTTTAACGCTTGGTTTTCTCTGTATAACGAGAGTAGATCAAGTGACTGTAAGCACTCTTTGTGTATACCCTGATACTTACCTACCCCTTTGTCCACACTTACTGCTGCTTCTTCAGTACATATCCCTAATAATTCTTATATTTACTATCTAAATTAAGTTTTCGAGCAGCTTTTGCGTCATATCTTCATGTCAAAAGTTTTCGTGTAATCTTTACTTGTACACAAGTGTAAATCGTTGCTTGTATCTAGAGATCTTTCTGTTATAGTTCTTATCATAAAAATTCCATTACTTGTGCTTTTTTCTTCAACAGAACTACATTGTTCTTCTGCGATTTCAGTTTTTACCGTATTTCGTATTTTCAATTTAATGATAATTAATAGTATTTTCTAGTAATATAGCTCGTTAAACCGACTGTGCAATGTTGATAACATTTTGTTGTTCCGTTTTAGACAGTGCATTATAATTCTCTCAAATTTGTATTATCATTTTCGTAAATTCTCAATATACCTCTCCTTATCCAATGTGCTTTTAGTGGGAATTGTTTTACATTTGTGTATGAAGACTTGTCTCGAGAACATAATTACAACAATCCCGGCAGCTGAATATCAAAGTTACTTGACTAAGTTCGTTTTTTTTCTTTGATTATGTTTAGTATCTCAATGTTTACACAATATTTAAGCTCAGCTTGGCCGTTATAAATGTTTACATGTTATTATCAGTTCAAAGATCATAACAAATGTTCATTCGAAAAAGGGGAGGGGGAGAGGAATGAGAGTAGACTAGTTAGCTGTCACACGATCGTTGCTAGGAAACGCCTAAAAGTTTGTCCAGCTCAATCACAGCTTCATAAGCAAAGATCAAAAAGTCTGAATCACTTTTTCACACCTTTGTAAGCAGACACAGGGAGGCTGAGTCCACCATATCTCACAATCTTCTAAGCCAGAATCTGAAATGTTGTGCCAGCCTATCACATACAGCTGTGAGCAGACACCCAGAAAGGCGGAGTATATCACATACAGCTGTGAGCAGACACCCAGATAGGCGGAGTCTATCACATACAGCTGTGAGCAGACACTCAGAAAGGCGGAGTATATCACATACAGCTTTGATCAGACACCCATAAAGGTGGAGTCTATCACATAACCTTCTAACCAAACGCCTAGATTGTTGTCATTCATTGTTTCAATTTATAAGCAGACACCAAGAATGTTGTATCATCACTTCACTTAAACTTGTGAGCAATCAAGAATGTTATGTCATCATTTCGCTTAAATTTCTAAGCAGACGCCAAGAATGTTGTGTCATCTTTTCACTTAAACTTCTAAGCCAACACCCAGCATGTTGTGTCCATCTATTACAGGAAATTATGAGCATGCACGCGGAAACTGGTCCCTTATTACATACATTTTCATGTAAAACCTGGAATGTTGTGTCAGCCTGTTACACAAATCTGTAAGCAGACGCTCAAAAGGTTGAGCCATTTAATCACACAAACTAGTAACCAGACACACAGAACGTTATTGCACCCTATAACAAAAACGTTTAAGAAGATACATCTCTTATCTGTAAGCAGACAGATGAGTCACTCTGTCACATAAACTTTCAAGTAGACGCCTGGAAGATTGTGTCAGTCTAGCACCTACACTTATAAGCAAACACCTGGAAGGTTGAGTCACTATCACACAAGCTTGTAAACAGACATCAAGAATATGTATCACTCTGTAACATAAACTTTTGAGCTCAGAAATTGCATCACTCTGTCTTATAAATTTGTAAATTGATACCCAGAATGTTGTGTCACCCCATCACATTAACCTGTTAGCAGAGACCCGGAAGGTTGAACGAACTATTATATCACATGACACTATATGAATATATTCATATTGTAACTTATCACCCTATCACTTGTTATCACTTGTACACTGAATATATAATGAGGAATGTTAGAGATTATGTGGACAAAGAGTATTATGATGTCATAAAAACTGGAAGTTATGAAATCTTATCTTATCTTATATCCTTCCCGTGCCGTTAAACGTCACATAGGGCTCGAAAAGTAGTTCACCAATTTTTCCTGTCTTCGGCGAGTCTTTCAACCTCATCAAAGGATTTTATGCCTGTTAACTTGGCCTCTCTTAATAATGTCCTCTTCAGAGTTTCACGCGGTCTGCCCCTTTTTCTTCGGCCTGTTGTGTTCCACTTGATAGCTTGTTTTGGGATTCTCTGATCATTTCTTCTCATCAAGTGACCAACATATGTCCATCTCCTTTTCCTGATCACCCATGAGACTGTTTGTTGTTCAGCCATCTGTCTTATCTCTGCATTGTTCTTGAATTCATTCCACTTGATGCCGAGTATTTTCCTTAGGCATTTGTTTTCAAAAGAGACTAATTTCTTGTCTATTTCTTTAGTTGTTTTCCAGCATTCGCATGCATAAATGAGGGTGGATATTACATTTTAATTGAATAGTCTTAACTTGGTTTTTGTGCGTATAACTTTTCAAGTCCTATTTTGTTAGCCAGTGAAGACAGGCTTTCTGTTTTTTCTTGCATGGTATTCACATTATTACTGATAAGAGTTATGTCATCAGCAAAATCAAGATCTTCTAGTTGGGTCTCATGTACCCAGTCAATACCTGTGTTACCTGTGCAGCATTTTTTCATTATGAAGTCTATTGTAATCCCAAAAAATAAAGGAGACAGTATACATCCTTGTTTCACGCCTGTTTCAATCTGGAACCATTTACTCATCCCTTCTTCTGTCTTGACTGCACAACCATATCCATTGTATAAGTCCTTAATGATGTTGACAATTTTAGATGACATTCCATATAGACATAAAATTCTCCATAATGAATATCTGTGTATGCTATGAAAGTTATGAAATACCAAAGATTAAATATGCTGATGGCACAGTATTACTGTCCACAACACAAAGAGGACTGGAAAAACTAATTATATCAGTCGGTAAATATACTGATGAGCACACTCTTTATCTTAATGCAAAGAAAACTAAACTGATGACAGCTGACAAAACAAATAAGACAACTGAAATGCAAAATAAGCTGAAATCGTATATATCAATGAAAAAAATTGGAAGAGTTGGAGAGTTTTTAATATACTGGATCATTAGTAAATTATATTGAAGATACAATGAAGGAAATTAAAAGGAGGACATCTATAGCTTTTCGAGAAGTAAAACAACTAAAGAATCTGTGGAGAGGAACAGAAAAACTACAAAAATAAGATTTTTAAGGACACCCATCTTTCACAAAGAAACATATGCCCGTGAGCTCTGGACACTTAACAAAACAGCTGAGAAACACATAAATGCCTTTGAATGTAAATGATATAGAAAAGGCCTTCAAATATCATGGACACAAAAAAGAAAAAAATATATCGATACTACAAGAATATAATATTGAAGAGGGTTGGCTAGTAAAGAAGATTAAACAGAGAAAACTGAAATATTTTGGACATATTAGACGCCATGATAATTTAGTGAAGACAGTCTTGGAAGGGTACATAATGGGAAAAAGAGAGGAAGACCGAGGTGATGATGGCTACAAGACATCGTTGATGATCTGCAAATGAATGCATTGTCTTGCTTACCACCGAGAAGCCTACAGTAGAGCTGTTCGGAAAGCACAGTTCCACCAAGGATATGCAAATGCCTGACTGAACTATTACCCTTTCTTACAACCTAGTAAGCAGACACATAGAAGGTTGCCTCATGACCCTCTATCAGCTTCCTCCATTCATCACAGCTGTAAAAACAGATACCTGACACATTCAAGAATGAGAGAAACAGATTTAGAAGATAGAGAATATCTGACCGCATGGCAAGGCAACAGACCGCACACATCTGCCAGTGAATAAACGGAAAATAGGACATTACGAGAAGAAAGGAAACGCGAATAAAAAGGACTTCGTTTTGATCTATTACACTTCAGCGTAAAAAAAAAGAAAAAAAAACTGTTTGAACTGTTTTAACTGTTTCATACTACACTTCTGTTTTAATTCATTCACACGAGTTCTGTTTTAACTGATTTTTACTTTATCTAACAGTTATACTGTTCATAAAAAGAAACGGAACAAATACAATGTTGCGATTTAAACTGAAGTTTGCTGATCAGACAATGGCAAATTGCCTGAAATTTTCACTTGGACATCAACTTCACATGCTGATCTGAATTGTGCTCAGCAGATGATTCATCAGCACAGAAAAGCGACACTGGTCAAAACAGCATTTTTGACAATAACTCATGACAGGTTCACGAGAACCCCGTGAAACGTACCGAACACAAAACTAACTCACTGACCATGATATTGAATGGTTAAAAAAAAGATTGACCCTCCTTGATTCAATTCATTTGAAAATTCATTGCGCAAGTATGGCTCATCTCACTACAGATAAACGACTCATCATCACTGGACGTTTACAGACTGGACAGTCACAAAGTGTAGTTGCCAGACAATTTAATGTGGTTAGAAGCAACATTAGTTGCCTTTGGAGACGATTTCAAGAAACTGGCTCAGTTGCAGACCTGCCGCGCAGTGGAAGACCCATAGTCACAACTCCTGCCGAAGACCGCTTCATACGGTTGGGTCACCTCAAGAATCGATTTGTATCTAGGTCCTCAACAGTCCGGTCAATGACAACAGCTCGTCGAATTTCAGATCAAACGGTCAGGAACCGGCTGCACGACGCTGGTCTTTGGTCTAGACGATCCTACAGAGGTCCTATTCTTACGGACCGGCATAGCCAGAACCGACTGCAGTGCTCGAACCAGCATCGTCAATGGACCGTTGCGAATGATTGGAGAAGGGTTTGGTTTAGTGATGAATTCTGCTCCAGCGACACGATAGACGGAGAAGAGTTTATAGCAGAGTCCATGTGCGCTACAACCGGAATTGCACGGATGAGGCTTCTATACATGGTGATAGATGTTTACTGGTGTATAGGGACGATCAACTTCACAAGAAGAAGTGACCTGATACAAATTGAAGGACGCCTTAATGCCCAACGATACATCGCTGAAACGATTCGTCCTCATGACCTTCCACTTCTGGCTGCACCAGGGTCAATTTTTAAGCAGGATAATGCTCAAACTCATGTGGCACAACTCACCACCCAGTTCCTCGCTAACAACAACGTCCAGACTATTATGTGGCCATCCATGTTATCAGACATGAATCCAATAGAACACTTATGGGATTAACTCAACAGACAATCCGCCAGCGAGACATGGCGTCAACCACTGAGAGAAGAGTGGGCAGCCATCCCACAACAACAGACCAAACGGCTAATCGGATCCATTTCAATGAGATGTCGTTCTCTGATATGGGCCAGAGGAGGCCATACACTTTACTGAAACAGAGGTCTGAATAGCAAAGAATAAAAGTTCAAACCAAATTTAATGAACATCATTTCATTGTTAAAGTCTTCAAGTTTCTTCATGCCAAGATTGAAACATTAATTCCGTAAAATAAAATTTTGATACAAGTTTGAAATTTGGTGTCCATTAAGACTACAGTAGTGTTGCGTTTCCTTTTTTTTTTAATAGTATATTTTTCCCCACACTGTTAAATGTTCGAACGACGAGAACGTACAAAACTCACCAAAATCTTTCAAATTTAAAAACATAAATAAATATTTGTATGCTTAATATGATACTTAGCAGTTTATCACTCTGATGTAAATGTGAGAGATAAGAAAAGTGACGACTGCTGTAAAACTGGTTCTAGTGATAAAGATAAAGGTATATTGTTCAGTTTTACAAAAACGATAGAGTGAGGAAAGTGAACAGGAAGGAGAGTGGCAGAGAATAAGATCATCATCATCGTCATCATCATCATTATCATCATCATCATCATCATTATCATCATGTGCCGTACAGACTTGCGTTGGCTATTATGCTTGTCCAGAATACACGATCCTTCATGTAGACAATTATCTCAGTTGGTGGTTACCTCTCACATCATCACGCCAGACTGACTAGTATTTCTCTCTGTCTTCCCCTGGCTCTTCTTCCCTCTGTTTTCCTCTTGTTGTAATATTTTCACTGCCCCCTTTTCTAATTGCATGTCCTATGAGCGTATATTGTATCTCTCTTATTTTTTTACAAGATTTTTTTTGTCTCTCCAGCTCCTCTCATAGATTCTTCATTAGTTATTTTTCTTGTCCAAGGAATTCACAACATTCTTCTAATACATCACATTTATAGTGCTTCCAATGATTCTTGTGCAAACCTGCCTATTGTCCATGATTCACTTCCATGTTATCAGATAGGTTCAATACAGAATTTTAGGACTCGTTTTCTAACAGTCATTGAACAATGATGTGTTGCATAATATGTTTCTCGTTCTCTGAAATGCAGTCTTTGTTTATACTATTCTGTTTCAAATTTCTGTTCTGCATTCCCATCTGAAGTTATTACTACTCTAAGGTATTTGAATTTCTGCACTTGATTTATAATAGTTCCATTGAGTGTTATATCGCATTTTGGTGGATTTTGTTTCTTAGATATAATCATAGTCTCTGTCTTTTTTATTTTCAAAGTCAGGCCTTATTTTTACATTCTTTAACAACTTTATCATTTTGCAGGTCTTGTTGGTTCTCAGGTATCAGTACTGTGTCGTTAGAGTACAGAATATTGTTAATATTATGTCATCCGATTTTTATACCTGGTTTTGTAATGATCGTTCTTAGAATGTTCTCCCTTTATAGAGAAAAAACGTCTTTAGATACTATACATCCCTGTTGCACCTTTTGTTTTATTGGTTGATATTTTCCAGTTTTATTTTAAACTCGAATCGCTGCTTCCTGCTGCCAGTATTAATGTTTTACGAGTACAATCCTCAGGTCGTTGCCATCTATGTTTATTCTTCAGTCTCATCATGTTTCACTTTGTCCAATGCCTTGGCGTAATCAATCAAGCATACGCAGAGACCTTTCTGTACTTCTAAAGCTCTTTCTGTTAGTATTCGGAAAGCATAAATGGCATTATGTGTTCCCTTTCCTTCAACAGATCCACAAACTGTTCATCTGCTATTTCCATTTTTATCTTTCTCTTTGTTCTTCTCATAAGAACTCTCAGAAGTAGCTTTGTTATGTGACATGACAGTCTGATATCCTGTGATCATCATATTCCTTTGCACCTGGTTTCTTTGGTAGTGCTATAAACGTGGATTTAAGCAAATCACTGGGCATATAACCACTGCTGTAAATGTCATACACTTACTTGATTATTATTTTTATTACTATCTCTTCAAGCGCCTCTTTTTCTTCTGATGTTATATTATCATCCCTAGTCGCTTTTCCTTCTTCATGTGTTTGATGGCATCTATGATTTCATCTTCAGGTATTGGTGGTCTATCACAGTTTTCAGTATCTGGTGTTAATTTTGGTCTTTCTCCTCCATATAGCTTACTGATGTACTCTATCCACCTATCCACAATGTCTTCTTTTCTCATTAACATTTTAGCTTATTTTGATTTTAGGCATATTGTGGTATATTTTGTTTTCCTGCCTGTGAGTTTACTAATTCGTTTGTGCATGTTTTTGCTGTCTTTATTATGGGAGTCTTTTATTTGTCTGCACTGTTCATATTGTGCATGATGTCGCCTTACTTATTTAACTTGTATACTGAAAATATAATGAGGAATGTTAGAGAAGATGTAGACAAAGAATATTGCGATGCCATAACAATTGGAAATATGAAATACCAGAGATTAGATATCCCGATGACACGGTATTTCACATAAAAAAATCATGAGAATTTGAGAATACCGTCTTGGAATGGTAGATAATGGAGAAAAAAGGGAGGAAGACCAAGGCAAAGATGGCTGCAAGACATCGTTGATTATCTGCAAAAGGATGCATCAGCAGCAGGGCATCTTGCTTACAACCGAGAGGCCTAGAGGAGAACTGTTAGGGAGGCAACGTTCCGCGAGGGACATGCAAATGACTGACTGATTGTTCTTTTAACCACGCTTTCTTCGCTTCTCTGCTTTTGCAAAAAAGAAAAATATAGCAGGATAAATAAAGAAATAATCTTTATTTATCCTGCTATATTTTTTTTTTAATATTAACCCTCCTTATGTTGTCCATTTAGTCTTGGAGTCTTCATTTTTTTCGGTGGTATTATCTCCTTAAAAGTTTGGTAGATAGAATCTCTTAACATTGCCAACTGTTCATTTATACTATTTATATTTGTTATTTATTGTATCTAATTGTTATAATAACGTTGCATTGTTCTCGCTCGCAGTTCTTTGTCATTTTTAAGGAGCTCAGCATTCAGTTTGAAGTTTCTCACTTTTCAGCATGTTTTCTTTAGTTTTATTCTAATTTTCAAGAGTGGGTCGTGGTCACTATTGCAGTCAGCTCGTGGCGTGGTTTTTGTTGTCGGTAATGCATTCCGGAATAGTCTGTGGATTAATACGTAGTCTATCTGAATAAAACTCTTTTTGTCTGAGATTCACCACGTTGCAAGTCTTCGGGGATATTGTTTAAACCAGGCGTTTTCTACAAGCATGCTATGTATTTTTGCCCGTTCAATTAATTAAAGGAGTGTGCAACAATCTATCATGCACTATGTAAAAAGATATGGCATTCAGGTGTTTGGCCAAAAGAATGGAAAAGAACTGTATTCATACCATTGCCAAAAAAGGGTAACCTGAAATTATGCACCAACTACAGAACTGTTGCCCTGATTAGTCATGCCAGTAAAATTCTGTTAAAAATCATAATGGGTAGACTTCGAAAGAAAATAGAAGAAGAAGTCAATATGGTCCAAGCTGGTTTCAGGCAAGGAAGAGGATCAAGAGATCATATATTCAATCTAAGATTAATAATAGAGAAATGCAGAGAGTTTAATGTGAATCTATATTTATCCTTTATAGACTACTCAAAGGCATTTGATTGTGTACAACACCAGAAACTTTGGGAAATAATGGAAAAAATGGGATTTCCAACACATTTAATACAATTAACATCACTGCTGTATCTAGACCAACAAGCAGCAGTAAGAATAAATGGTGAAACAACAAGTTGGTTAGACATAAAACAAGGGGTCCGTCAGGGGTGCATATTATCACCCTACTTATTTAACTTGTATACTGAAAATATAATGAGGAATGTTAGAGAAGATGTAGACAAAGAATATTACGATGCCATAACAGTTGGAGGTTATGAAATACCAGAGATTAGATATGCTGATGACACAGTATTGCTGTCCACAACACAAAAAGGAATGGTAAAACTAATTATGTCAGTCCGCAAGAACAGCGAAGAGCAGAACCTCTATCTTAATGCAAAAAACTAAATTGATGACAACTGACAAAACAAACAAGGCAACTGAAATATGTATCAATGAGGAAAAACTGGAAGAAGTGGAGAGTTTTGAATATCTTGGATCACTACTAACTAATAATGGAGATACAATGAGTGAAATTAAAAGGAGGACATCTATCGCTCTTCAGAAAGTAAAACAAATAAAGAATCTGTGGAGAGGAGCAGACAGAACCACAAAAATAAGATTTTTAAGGGCATGCATCTTTCGCATCGCAACATATGCCTGTGAGACCTGGACACTTAACAAAACAGCTGAGAAACACATAAATGCCCGTGAATGTAAATGCTACAGAAGAGTTCTCCAAATATCGTGGACACAAAAAAGAACAAATATATCTATACTACAAGAGCTTAATATTGAAGAAGGCTGGCTAGTGAAGAGGATTAAAGAGAGAAAACTGAAATATTTTGGACACATTAAACGTCATGATAATTTAGAGAAGACCGTATTGGAAGGATACATAATGGGAAAAAGAAAAAGAGGAAGACCAAGACGAAGATGGCTGCAAGACATCGTTGACGATCTGGAAATGGATGCAGCAGCAGCAGCAGGCCATCTTGCTCACAACCGAGAGGCCTACAGGAGTGCTGTTTGGGAGGCAAAGTTCCGCAAGGGACATGCAAATGAATGAATGAATTAATTAATTATCTACCTTTATAATTCCTCTTCCCCAATCCATAATCACCAACAATGTCTGAATTTCTTCCTTTACCAATTTTGGCATTGAAATCGTCCATGACTATAGTAATTTCATGTGACTTTGTGTGTTTCAGGGCTGTCTCTATGCCATTATAAAATAGCTGTATATCATCTTCATAACTATCAGCTATTGGAGCGTGCACTTGTATAATATTTATGTTTATTGGTCGTCCTTTCTGTTGGGCTAGGAGGAATCGGTCCGAGACGTTCAAATATTCTACACTTATCCTTTCTGTTTGTTCGTCACATAGTTTTTCTACTCCTCGTTCATGTTTCTCACTTCCTGAATATATTATTGTATATTTATTAGAGCTTATATTCATTCCACCTGTCCATCTAACTTCACTCATTCCTAGTATGTTGATCCTCGTCCTTTCCATTTCACTTTTTTTTTACATTTTCTAATTTTCCAGCCTGGAATAGAGTTCTGTTGCTATTTTGATTTTGTTAGTTTTGGCACCAGTAGCTTGATGACTTGTGGCTCGTGAGTTGGCTCACCGGATGAAGCTGTTCCAGATGAACATCCATTAACGTCGGTCATGATAAATTTTTACTCGGTATAAGCATAATTATTCTTAGGAGCTACAACAGTGGTTTCCCTGTGCTTTCTGTCGGTTTATGTACGGATTCTCCGCTAACCTTTGAACTCCCTGTCAAACCCCTAAGGGAGAGGAAGCGAGAGGTTTTAATGCGCCTCTTATCCGCCTGGTATTCCCTTCACTGAGCACATGAGGCACTTTATAAGAGTAGCAATGCCACCTACCACCCCACCTCGCTCTCTGAGACTACCGCTAGTTGGTCCGCGCCTGCTTATTTAGGTAAAAACCTTATTCACATGGATCCTCCATATCTGGAAAACTTTCACCATCCGCCACTTGTGACGTGCTGGGTTGGGGATGGTCGCCCCAGTTTTACCCCAGATGAAAATAATATGAGTACATATAAACGAAAACATACATGCAATATTTAGGCAAATGGCTTTTTCCATTGACAGTTTACAAAAAGCAACACAACAGATAAAAATATGAACATTTCGTCCCCATCTTTCTTACCAAAAGAGCTAAGCGTTTAAATGTTAAACTATTTTTTCATGTGGTCCCTTGAAAAAGGCATCTCTCGAAAATTTTAGACTGTTATATGCTCTTCTTTTATACGTACTCATCTTATTTTCTGCCACTCTCGTTCCTGCCCATTTTCCACACTATCTTTTTTTTTTTTTTTTTTGGTAAAACTGAACCAAACATCTTTCCGTGTACCTTCGGAAATAAGTATAAATATTGACGTAAGACAAGAGTTCCTTTCAAACGTTAACATGCATACTTTACAATAAGGCACTATGTATGACAGCCAGGAAGACAGAGCTACAATGTTACATACTGTTCTATGGATCTGAAGACTGAAGGTCAGTAAAGAGATACAAAGAAGTTTGGAATCAGCGGAAACACGGTTCTTAAAAATAATGCTGAATGTACCACGGCCAGCGAGAAGATCGATTGAGGAAGTTCTGAAAGAGGCATAAAAAATTTTAAAAAACAAAAACAAAGATCAGAAAACGACAATCCAGATTTGTATGGCGTGTTCGGAGGAGAAGGGGGGGGGGGGGAACACCTTATGGCAAAGAAGAAGAACGAAGATAGAGAAGGCAGATGTAGATAGAAATTAAAAAAATGTTTTATGGTTTGACATCCTGGGACGGGAAATGCTCGGTGAAAGCCTGAGGAAAAGCACAAAAAATCGAGGGCCATAAAAGGACATGGTATTCTACATCTGCCGGCAAGGAGTTTGAGAGAGAGAGAGAGAGAGAGAGAGAGAGAGAAATATTGAAGAGAGGAAGGACGGGAGTCTTTGGAAGGTAATGGCTAAATTTTAATTAGTTTTTGTGAGATTTGTTCTAGTAAAATTATTAAAAAGGGAGAGACAGTAGGAAAAATATTTTAGAATAATGTTAGAACGTAAAGCATGCAAATCATTAGAAAAGACAATTAAAACTACATATATTTCAAAATAATAGGACTGGAGGAATCGATTGTGACGTGGTCTCTCAAACAGTCTCAGGAAGAAGGTGTAGATTCTACAGACTCAGAAGAGAATGTCACTTTATGAATGGGCTCTGGGGAAAGCACTATAGAAGAAAACACAACTGTCTATAAGGCGTGGCACAACTGGATTTCACGGTTGCAGGTATAAAAAGTAAAGTAAAAATAGTCCCATAGCAAATGCCGTAGGGGGTGAAGCGTTAGAGACCTCATTATGCTGGGTCATCAGCGTATGAGGTAGGGTGACCAGTTCCTTTCCTCGCAGGTATACAAAGGAAATAAATTAAGGATAGTACACAAAACTCAGTCCCACTGCAGTGGGGCTTCGTACAAGTCGATGAACAAAGCAAAGACAGTATAATTACATGTATTTTCAGCTTTCTATTAGATAGACCTCTATTTTATACATATTCAGTACTTACATGCATGAGTTCTAGCAGAAAGTTACTAACAGTCACACAAGTCTAAAATCACGAAATAACACAGCAGCGGGTTTCTATTGTATTTTTACTTCCTGTTTGAAAACTCTTCGTCAACTTATCATTGACAAGTGTAACTGAAAAGTACTATCTATCATTTTTTTCCTTTATTTGTTATTTTATCATTTCAAAAACTAGTTACTGATAATGTGCTATATATAGAGCTTCCTGTTAGCAAATTTACTTAACACAGCGGTGATCGTGAAGGCGAAGCAGTGCTACTATCAGTGAACTCGACCAAGATTTCACCGAGCATTTCCCATCCCAGGATGTCAAACCATAAAACATTTTTTTCTTTATATGTACATCTGCCTTCTCTATCTTCGATCTTCTTCTTTACCATTAGGTGCCCCCTCCCCTCCTCCGAACACGCCATACAAATCTGGATTATCGTTTTCTGATCTTTGTTTTTTTATTTTTTAATTGTTTATGTCTCTTTCAGAACTTCCTCGATCGATCAGACTTTTCAAGTAACGTTTATTAAAGTGGATAATTCTGTCTCTTGGCGAAATCTGAAGGTTCATTCTTTTCAAAAGGGTGGGAAAAAAGAAGAAAGCCAGTAAATGTCCTCAAGATCATCATTTTATTTAATTTGCCTACTTCTTAGATTTGCTAATAAATTATGCTGTCTTTCATTTTCTAGGCAAAGTGGTAAATGTGTGACTTTTTAAAATTGTTCACCGATTTTTGGTTTGTTATTTGCGCTGATAATCCAGGTTTGGTGCTCTCAATAAGGACATCTATCCAGCAATGAATCTTGCAGCTATGTATTGATCTCATGTTGTGTTAGTCTGTCCTTTCATAAGCTTTTACTGGTGATTCAAGAAGTGAAAAAGAAGTACACGAATGAATTCCAAGGTTTTAAACGAGAAAGATCTGGGAGTGAAGTATGGGAAGAGAGGAAGCATGAAAAAGTGAGAGAAATGGAGATGATCATTTAAATTTAATTCGTTTATTATAATCAGAACAGTACATACAGTTCCTGATGCCTGTACATGCAGTTTATAGTTTCAGTATACTGCAAATCGATCATGAATACAACAGTATAATGAATGGAAACTGGAAACAATCAAGAAGAAAACTGATTAAAATTAGACTGTCAGAATATAGACTGGTATAAAACTTGATGCAATTTTACATGCTATCAATATTAGAAGGAATATTTATGAAATGGTTCATAGAATAACAATCACCTGTGATATACTACAGTAATTGACATATTCTATCTCACCATTACATCACCAACCCAGGTTCCCCCTTCCTTGGCCTATTATATGCTAATTGTGCATAAACCTACTCAAGCATTACATTCAATACAACAGTACATATGACATGCAATACAAATCACTAATCTGAATACAGTAACACACCGATTTTTAATCTCACAAATTAACCAACAACAACATACAAACAGGCAACGCCATCGACATGACATCAAGATCAGGACATTATTAATCAACAATGGAAGAGCAATTGGACGAACAAATCAATGACTATGCAAAATAAATAAAACATAATAATGCATTGTAATGAAACTTAAAAGATCTGCAATATCCATTTTATGAACACCATGGACCTAATGTCCTGGAACTCTTGGGCCTTTGCATGTGGCCTCCATAAGAATATGTGTGCAATTGCACGTTAATCTACTCAGTCATATCTGCATTGACATACATAATATATAATATGTACTGATGCAAACGCATGGTCAATATAATGAAGAGCATATAAAAAACATTCATGTTACCCCAATATGTATAATACTCACAATTTAATTCACCTACACAATCTAAACCACATAAGGTGAACATGGCCAGACTATAACTACACAATCAGTTGTCATTATCACAATAATATATAGGAAATTGCAACACATCCATGAGCTCAATGAAAACATGACGTCGCCCGGCCATGCCTCATAAAAATCTGATGCAAGAAAAATAACAATCACACACTAACCCCCGAAACCACTACCAAATCACGTGGATGATTACGCTTCGGTCAAGGTCGTACACCCCGCGACCCAAGCACAGACCGTCCACACTGCTGTAATAAACTTAAAAACTGCTTGCTAATAGTTTCTGGTGATATATATTTATCTATACGCCATATAGACAACTGTGTTTTCTTCTATTCTGCTTTCTTCAGAGCCTATTCATAAAGTGGAATTATCTTCTGAGTCTGCAGAATCTACACCTTCTTCCTGAGATTGTTTGAGAGACCACATCACAATCGATTCCTCCATTCCTATTATTTTGAAATATATGTAGTTTTAATTGTCTTTTATGATGATTTGCATGACTTACGTTCTAACATTATTATAAAATATTTTGTTCCTACTGTCTCTCCCTTTTGTATGATTTTACTAGAACAAATCTCACAAAAACTAATTAAAATTTATCCACTACTTTCCAAAGACTCCCGTTTTCCTCCCTTCAATATTTCTCTCTCTATCTATCTCTCTCTCTGTCTCTATCTCTCTCTCTCTCCCTCTCTCTCTCTCTCTCTCAAACTCCTTGCCGGCAGATGTAGGATATCATTTCCTTTTCATGACCCTCGATTCCTTGTGCATTTCCTCAGGCTTGTCAGCGAGCATTTCCCGTGCCAAGATGCCAGCCCGTCAAACATCTTTTCTCTGTCTACATCTGTCTCCTCTATCTTCGATCTTCTCTGTTGCCATTATGTGGTCTAGCCCGCCTCTGCACCAAACATGTTATTCAAATCTGGATTGTCGTTTTCTAATCGTGTATGGCTCTTTCAGAACTTCCTCGATCGATCTTCTCACTGTCCGTGGTACATTCAGCATTATTTTTAAGAACTGTGTTTCAGCTGATTCCAAACTTCTTTGTATCTCTTTACTGACCCTCCAGGCTTCATATTGTAGCTCCTCGGCGAACCGACGAAATGCTGTATACAAAACAGCAGAGTTGGCAAATATTTGCAAAAACCATTACAAGTCTTTGGAAACAACAACATGGCAACACAATATGTTCTTCGCATTTAGTCAGTCAAAGAAACTGCAGCCAACCACTGCGTTGTATGCAGTGAGGCATATTCTATGAAGTTACAAGAGCGTATCCCACACTGGATCAGCCGCCCAAATCTGCTGCAGAAATGGTTACTTAGCTTTTCTTGGAGCCAGGGAAAACTTAACGACTAGACATGAAACTAATAGCGTAACCCAAATAACGCTGAAATGTCAAGGATAATAAGGACATTAATGTCATGTTCCTTATATTCCTCAATGACATGACAGAGCTGCCTTTAATTCTTGCTATACTATCATAGATTAAGAACTAAACATTTTGAAGAATAAATCTTTACTAAACATGAGCAATAATCTGATTAATGGTGAGAATACATGCATTATTTCTGTGCAAAAAACACTTCCTTTGCGAACATTCTATCATATTCAGTTTTCATCATTTTGGAATAATTATTTTAATTTCACAGAATTCTTTGTTTTCATATGGCAAGAAACTATACTATCATAGTCAGGGCTCTGGAAGTCAGATGTTGGCATTCATGGTACTCCACAGATCTTGATTACTGATATATTCCACCGGCTCTTTTGGCGACTTTTATTTGTGTCATGGCGTTAGATTGTTCATGTTTTTTTTTCTTAGCTCTCCCTACCTCTCTTCCTGTTTATCTTTCCTGTTGTAATTGTGGGGGGGGGGGGGGGGGCATCCGATAAGGTCATCAGCGACCCATAGTTGATATGCCAGTGTCAGGGTTAGCAACCCATAGCTGACAAAGACCCTGTCCCACTCCTCCGTGGTATGCCCAGTATCAGGCATAGCCTGGTTAACGAGGCAGGGATCGTCATAGTCCTCATGGTGGTGGAGTCTGCTAAAGAAGCATTGCACACTCCCCTGCTTCTTAGCTGTGCTCCGGGACTAAAAATTAGCCGCCATAACTCGCTCCCAAGCCAATACGATGCTGTGCCTCAACATCTCTACAGCATAGGCTGCAAAGAACAACAGCTCGCAGTTACAGGGAGTTCGTACAAGTACAAGCAAGTGCAAGTACAAATCCTGTTGTAATGGTGTTTCCAAATGATCGTAATTTTCTTTTTGTTTTGATTGTGACAATCAGTGTCAATTTCTACTGTAAACAGTGACATGATCACATAAATTACTTGATCACCTGAATGAGCTTTCATATGATCAATTGACCAATGAAAGACCAGAGAAAACTAAAACCCAAAACGACTATTATATGGTTTCAGACAGTGGTGCAGATGATTCTAAAACTCAAGAAAAAAAACATCTAAGAGAAGGAAGTCATAGTATATCAAGAACTAATCAACAATAAAAATGACAAAGACATCAGAACTCTGTATGTGCATACTTCAAAAAAAAAAAAAAATACAGAACTTGCAACCACTGTGAAAATTCAAAGTGGAAAGAAAAGGAAAAATTATGAAATTATAAAACAAATGCTTAGAGAAGCTAATCTGGTGGCAAACAAAAGAAAAAAAAGCTAAGTTGAAAGTATGGAGAGAGAAGCACATTAATCTAAGAAGCAAATCTACCCTATCTCTTAGCACAGATGTACTAAACGAGGCCTTTTTCTTTATCTCTGTAGGTCCCTAGAAGTATTAGAACAAAGCCTCTTTTGTATAATCATCGTTCAAATATTTTAGGATCATCTCAAAATCCCTAGACCTCTGATGTTCTAATGTCTTTAGACAGAGGATTTTGACAAAGATATGTGCATTCAGTGATGCCAGTGAGAGAATCTTTATCACCTGTAGAGCAACAGGGGCAAGAGAGAACCCATGATCTTCTGTTCCACAGAAGCAACTTCCACATTTATTAAGCATCATCCACTTTTGTGTTATGACCATCATTGTTGATGTTTAGGCTTTGTCATCACGTCAAGACCCTTTGAAATATATTTTTTTTATAAGTTTCAGATTCATTGCAATGTGTTTTATCATCACTTCTTGAATCATTGAAATATATTCCGTCATCGGCCCAAGATTCATTGAAATATATTTTGTCATCACCTCCAGAATCATTGTAATGTGCTTTGTCATCAACTCTAGACTCATTGAAATATATTTTATCATCACCTATGGACTCATTGTAATGCGCTTTGTCATCACCTTTAGACTGATTTAAATATATTTTGTCATCACTTCCAGATTCATTGGAATATGTTTTATCATCACCTTCAGGCTCACTGAAATATGTTCTGTTATCACCCCTAAATGCACTGACATATGTTTTGTCATCACCTACAGGCTCAATGTCACAGAATTCATCACCACCTGCAGGTCTGTTGTAATTTGTCTTGCTATCACTGTAAGTTGTTTTCTCCTCATCTCCAGATTCATTTTTCCTAGTACTCCCCATGACCATGTAAGTTGTGTTGCTTGTTTCATTGTCATAATCTGTGGACTGTAAATGTGCATCTTGTTGCCTTCTGCTGCAAGGTTTCTCAGAGCTCTCATTTTCACATCCTGTCTCCAGATGTGAACTGGCTTTCCCACAAGGTCTGGCTTCTTCTAGAACTTGATATTCATTACCTGATGAATAAATATCACAGAATGTGAAATAAGCTGCCATTTCAAATAGTTAATGAAATTTTACATCTTACATCCTTCCCATGCCGTTAAGTGTCATATAGGAATTGAATAGTTGTTTGCCAAGTATTCATGTTTTCAGCAAGTTTTTCAACCTCATCAAAGGATGTTATGCCCACTAAACTGGCTTCTCTTAACAATGATCTCTTTAAAAGTGTCATGTGGTCAACTTCTTTTTTCTTCAGCCTGTTGTGCTCCACTTGATAGCTTGTTTTGGTATTCTCTGATTGTTTCTTCTCATCACATGGCCTACATATGTCCATCTTCTTTTTCTGATCACCCATGAGACAGGTTGTTGTTTGTTCATCTGTTTTATCTCTGTGTTGTTCTTAAATTCATTCCACTTTATACCAAATATTTTCCTGAGGCATTTGTTTTCAAAAGAGTGTAATTTCTTGTCTATTTCTTTAGTTGATTTCCAGCTTTCGCATGCATAAATGAGGGTGGGTATCACATTTGAATTGAATAATCTTAACTTGGTTTTTGTGCTTATAACTTTTGAATTCCATAATGTTCTCAAGATTTTTGAAAACAACGCTGCTTTGCAATTCTAACGCTTTTGCAATTCTAACTTCCTTCCTGATGTCACCATCCCGGTCTATGTAGCTGCTAAGGTATGCAAACTGGTTTACTTCATCAACAGCTATTCCAATTACACATTACTTTTTTGCCATAAAACATGAGTAAATAGCCTGGATACAAAAATTGTTAGGTTAGCTTAAAATGGTTGCAAGACGTTGTTGATAATCTGCAAATGGCTGCATCAGCAGCAGCAGGGCATCTTGCTTACAACTGAGAGGCCTACAGGAGAGCTGTTAGAGGGGCTTACCCTGTAGGCCTCTCGGTTGTGAGCAAGATGACTTATGATAGTTCATATGATATACAAATGACAGTTTATTTATTTATTTATTCATCTAAAAATTAATCAATAGCTTATGTATTTTTAATGTTATCTTTTTATTAGTGCCTCACCACTGTATGTTTTTTTTTTTATTTTCAACAAAATTATTTCATGACCAGTTTGTTCAAACATGTCCTGAATATCAGTTCTCATCTGTAATTGAACAGCAACATTTTGAGGAGTTGTTAGTACTGACAGGGAAGTCTGAGTGGTACATCAGTTAATGTACTTATCTGTCATTGGTGAGGTTGGTGGTTCAAGTTAGCTGAAGGCATCCTAGGTCACCCAGCTGAGGAAAGTGATATCAGGCTCCTTCTGGATTCAGGGTAAGAAGGATGGCCTGGCATGTTGTGTGCCCATGGGTCAAGGAAAATATTTATAAAGAACTATTATATTCTGTACTGGCCAACATGGCATGATAAGGCTATATTTAGTAATTAATTAATATAGAATATAACAACACACCTGTAGTGATGTGAGTGATGTACATATGTTCTTCCACTGTGGTGTTGTCAGGGGTATCATAAGGTCTTTCCCCTGCATCTGGTGGTACTTTCATTTTCTTACGATAACAGATGATGATGATGATAACTAGGCCAGTGACAGTGATACCAGCAACAGTTATGCAGATCCCAATAGTGAGTCCAGTATTTGGTAATGATGGTGATGGTGAAGATGATGATGATGTTGATGACATTGGATGTGGTTGAGATTCTGGTGAGTAGAAAATGTTAATGAATATAAAACCAGTTTTGTGTATTTTAGCTAATGATTTCATTTCTTTAACCTAATTTTTTTAATAATGGTTACAATTTCATTCTCACATCTTTGTTCAGAAAAAAAAAAATCTCATTAAGACTGAGGTAAAATATGAGGTGTTATGATGTTACATGGTCATGACAAGATAGAAGGTCAGTTTCATAAAATGTAGAAATATACTAGGAACACAACATCTCTTTCTCTCTTTCTCTCTTTCTCTCTCTCTCTCTCTCTCTCTCTCTCTCTGAACCTTAAGTGCCCAGGGCACATGGGGCCTCTGCAAGGGTTTTCCACAAATGCTGTCCTTCTTTCTTCTTTGCCTTTTTTCCACTCTTGCCCGGGTGACCCCTCTATTGCTCCTATTGCTCAGCATCCTCTCTCTTGTTCTTCTCCATGTCTCTTTTGGTCTACCTTTACTTCTTTTTCCCTGTGGTGTCCATCTTAGTGCTATTTTTGGTAGTGAGTTGTCAGTCATTTGGAACACATGTCCAAACCATCGCCAGCGTCTTTCCTCAATAATTGCTGTCAGTGGCTTCGTCTGCATTTCTGCCAACAAGATGTTATTTCTTATGGTGTTTGGCCAAAATATTTTTCTAATTCTTCATAAACATTTAGTCTTAATACTCTTAATTCATACTTTCCATTAATTTGAACTTCCAATAAAATTACTGTAGTCTTATTTTCTTGTTTGTTTTGGCTGCCTCCAAGCACCTAACTTGAATTCCCATTTCAGTTCTTCATTTTCCATTTCACAATTAACTTTTTATTCATCCTTTGCCGTTTTCAAATTCTCTTCTTTACTTACTCTATATGACTGTTTTGATAAATCTAACTGTATATGCATTTTAATGTTTAATTTTTGGTTGTATTTATTGTCCTAAGGTCTGAATCATTTCAGTGTCAACAACCACAGAAGTTCTATCTCCGGATGGACAAGTGATTTTTTTTCCTTTTGTGTTTATTTGTTGATTTGTCTTTTTCTTGTCCCTGACAAAGACTTCAATCAAATTGTTTTTTTATACTTTATTTTATTTTAATACTTTCTACTATTTATCATCTTATTCTCTTAAGCTATGTGAAATTGAGTAATACATACTTATTTCACTTTCAGTTTATAATTTCAGTTTTGTAGCAGACTTAATTTTCCTTATTTTTCTCTTTTTAAATATGAAAGCATGGTAACTTGTATTGTGCTGTATTCCTGTGTTGTACAACAACCTGTATTCAACCTGTCTGTCTCTAAATAAAAGATGTGATCATTTACAGTTGTTGCACTAATTCAAGATTTAAGACAGAAGAGCTGTGACACACAAAAACATTTAAATATGTTAGGTCAGTTTTAAAGAACTTAACATCACTTATCCTTTATGCCTGCAGATGGATTTCCAATATATCAAACATAATATGGTGTATTTATTTCCACAAGTGTGTGAACAAATATACGCACTAAATTTTAACCTGTTGCATTATTCTAAACAAGAGAATGAGAATTCCCTGAACATGAAAAATAGACCATGCTCTTCTGCTGGCCTAGAGATAGGATTCCTTGCACTGGTGACATTCTTATATGTGCTTGGCCTTTGACCTCAGTATCACTCATAGGGTATGCTGACTGATAATGTCAATAGCACATTGGTTGTGTATAGTCTGGTCTCTTCTGCATATCCCTGATTGTCTGCGGGTTCCCTGAATGCAGTGTTAAAATAAATAGAACAGCCTTGAAGCTAGTGAAAATGCTCAAATACCTGGCCACATAAGTAGAATCAAAATGAAAATGCATCTGAGAAATCAAGAATAGAAAATGAAATAAATGTGTGCTCATAAGAAAAAAAGAAAAAAGTGTCTAGATCAGTAAGAAACTGTCTTATTCAACAAAGAATAGAATGCAGTTTATTCCAGAAACTATTTAACAATTCATGAAGATGGCAAAGTTTTTTTCTTACATAAGGAAGATCTAACAAAAAGTAATTAAAAAACATCAGATTGTAAACATATCAAGAGTTAAGAACTCACGTGATGTGCATGTTGAGTACTCATAACCATTCACAAACTCGTGTAGACAGGTGCCGCTAATGTGGTCACATAGCCTTACATCACTGGTTTTGATGGAACAGAACTCACTACAGGTGAAATTACAGCCAGGGCCGTATGTGCCAGGTTTGCATGCTAAAATGATATGAACAGAAAAGCTAATTTATTCAATAAAATAGGAACTGATTTGGTGTGGTTAAATAGCTAACATTAAAATTTTATGTTACTAATGGAAAACAGACACAAAATGAAAAGTTGAGGCTGCATTATAACTATGACTTTTACATGCAGGTGTGACCACAGATACTGTGCTATGAAATATACACTAAGTAACTGCAGTCTGGTTTACTCATAACTGATTCATTGCTTTACCCACAACTTTAATATGCACTCAGTTTCAGTCAGATGTTTCCAGTTCTTAACACTGTCTTAGGACTGGGATGGCAGAGTATGTGCTGCAGTAAAAGAGTGACACTGTCTTGAGACTGGGATGGCAGAGTATGTGCTGCAGTAAAAGAGTGACACTGTCTTGAGACTGGGATGGCAGAGTATGTGCTGCAGTAAAAGAGTGACACTGTCTTGAGACTGGGATGGCAGAGTATGTGCTGCAGTAAAAGAGTGACACTGTCTTGGGACTGGGATGGCAGAGTATGTGCTGCAGTAAAAGAGTGACACTGTCTTGAGACTGGGATGGCAGAGTATGTGCTGCAGTAAAAGAGTGACACTGTCTTGAGACTGGGATGGCAGAGTATGTGCTGCAGTAAAAGAGTGACACTGTCTTGAGACTGGGATGGCAGAGTATGTGCTGCAGTAAAAGAGTGACACTGTCTTGGGACTGGATGGCAGAGTATGTGCTGCAGTAAAAGAGTGACACTGTCTTGAGACTGGGATGGCAGAGTATGTGCTGCAGTAAAATAATGCAAGTGGAAGTACTCAACTGCCATCTGAAGATTACATGTGATTCTACTGAAATACTCCATAAGATAAAAATGTAATCATTACTCACTGACTCTACTGGAAATGCAATGAACAAACATACCTTCAGTACACATTGGACTTTGATAGCCACTTTGACATCCTGATATACATTCTCCACTGATATGATTACATGAGGACTCTGTGGTCTGATTTGGTGTGGCACAAAATTCACTACACACAGACTTGCACTCTTTGCCATAAGTGTTCTGCCCACAAGCTAGACACATGATAAATATAACTTAACTTTGATATCAGGCATAATAAGAGTTTGTGCAAGCAGGTGCTTTCTAAATAAGTGTCTTTTATATAACTGACTTAATTTTTTTGTGTTACTGGGCTTGCTGTACTGAACTTGTTGTTTATTACTAATATATAAAAACTGTTTACTTAGATTAAATGCATTTTATGATTAGACAAACTCAAATGTCTCATGTATTTAATCCTTACAGTCTCAGATTTGATACAGTATCTGACCTTTATCAAGTTCATCATACACCTGGAAGGGGTTGAATATGAGCTTTTGTTTTGTGTCTTTTACATTTTAAATTTACTTATCTTTGTAATCAAAGAATAAATCAAAGTAATTCTGCAAATTTAAAAAAAATGGATCATAGACAGGAGGGTATCTCATGGACTTTCTTTGTTAATCTTGCTTTGGTTTTATGAGAATCAAAGAGACAATGGTGTAGATAAATGAAAATCATTTTAATATTGTGAATTTATTTGAAATAATTGTGAATCTTTCTTATACTCAAAAATGAAATATAATAGTTAACAAATTGTTACCTTTTTAAAGATTGAATATTTCATTTACAAAATGAAAAAAGAGAAAAGTGATCACTAATCTGAAAGTGTTTGATTTAGGTTATCCCACAGGCCATAGATGCACATAACTGTTCTAGAGTGATAGTGTAGTAGAGGTCTCTGACAGTGAACTAGTAATGACCCCATCCCATTTCTCAACAGTGTTCACTGTAGGATGCTAATGAGCTTCTTCAACACAGAAAACAGAGAATGGAACAGTGACTGCTATAGTCCCCATGATGGCGTAGTTCATAGAGAAGCTCATGGGTCCAGTGCATGATCCAAGCAAACCAAAGTAATTCATTTCCCGTCCTTCCTTGAACTACAGCATCAAAATATAGTTGGTAACAAAGAACCCAGAGCAACAAAGATTACTGATGAAGAATACATAAGAAGAGTGAGATAGTAAAAAAATGTTATAAAAAATATGAGAGAAACAATGTACTTACATAGAACATGCAATATGAAGAAAGGCACTGACAATATTGTAACAGCAGGAAAAACATAGAAGGAAGAAGAGACAGGGAAAGGCCGAGAGAAGTGATACTGGTTAGTTTGATGAGATGATGTGGAATGAGATCATCACCTGAGCTGACGGTCACGAACGAAGGATCGAGTACTATGAAGAAACATAATAACCAATGCCAATCAGAATGGCATCTGATGGTAACGATAACGATAAGGATGACGATGGTGATGGTGATGATAACGATGATGATGAGCAAAGAACATCAGATTGCTGTTGCAAAAAGAAAAAAAAATTACGTAAATCTAAAAATAAATGACCGAACAATGGAAATGTGTTAAATTCATCAGAAAAAGACAATTTCTTGGCATGACAAAAGTTGATGAAACCAGGTTATCACTTGAAAAATGAAGTGAAAAGCAGGAGAGGAAGGCCAGATAAAAATATACGAAAGAGCTGACCTAACAGCATCTGAAATATAATAGAAATTAAATATCAAAGACAGCTCAAAATGGGAAAGTAATAATGCCAACACTGATCAGCATATAATTAGTAATGAATTCTGGAAACGAGGAAGTGTTGCTTATTTTGTCGAAAAATTATTCATCCTGTCTGAAACTCAAAGACTTTAAATACAATCTAATGTGATATGCCCTCTTTACAGATTTAATTTCTTCATTCTGAATTATCACACAATAGCTGGACTAACATTTTTAGCGAAACGTTCAAGCAAATATGTATAATAAAATGTAGCTATAACGAGAATTACTAAGACACTGTAGAAACTGTTTATAAAGACATCAAAACCTCATTATACTTACAACTGTTGCAGAAAGGTGAAGTGTAGCCATCAGAACATCCTCTATAACAAGAGCCGTTATATCGATCACAGACAGGTTTACCTTTGTCATTAATCTCTATACAGTAAGGAGAACAATCACTTGTGCAGTTTTCACCATATTTTCCAGGTGGGCAGGCTAAGTTTGTGAATTAAAATAAAAGAAAACCTTCTGAGAACTGTTCAATAGTGTACCAAGAGAAACAGAAAGAACACAATACTTCTAAAATGTAGATCAAGTATTTTTTTAAATAAATGATTCAATATTTTTAAAAATTTTGAGGAAAAATTATTACGCACAAATTTAACACCTGTAAGAGTGAGGAATCAGGACACCAATTTAAATGAGGTTTTGGTTAATGGACCAGTTGGATCACAAGGCAAAATCATACCCTTTTTTTAAAATGCTGCTGCTGAAAATCCGATGCTACGTGATTTTATTGTTTATCTATACTGTAGTTTAATGATTAAGATTTACTGGATTTTATTATTAATATATTTTGTGTCAGATAACGACAGCTTTAGCTGTCTGTGTTGTGTTTAATGTAGCAAATGTGGGACCCACATATTGTATTATGACTGCCTCTGTGAAGCCTTCAACCGTATCGAACTAATGAGTCGCAAAGAAGCATTCAGAAAAAAGACTGTTACTCCATCTGACAGAGTTACGTTAGTATTGCTTTTCAACCCGCATGGCCAGATGGTTAAGAAAATTCATTATCGTCATCTGCCACTAATCCAACTCGACCCCGACACTCGCGACATTTTCTTGGATCCACCCCTATTAGTATACAAGTTTGAGCCAAATCTTAAGGACATACTCGTCCACAGCAACCTGAAGCAGAGCCTTACATATGTTGGCACCAGAAAATGTAACCGCCCCCGTTGCGTTACCTGCCCTGTAGTCTAGGAAATGAAAATGATCACCTTTCCCAAGACTATCCTCACTCTGTATGAGGGATTCATGCGAGTCCCGTAATGTGATATATGTCATCGTATGCAAAAGATGCAGGATGATGTATATTGGTGAAACTGGCCTCAGATTAGAGGACCGCATGCAGAAACATCTGTATGATATTGCCCAGCATGCTTCGAAATCAGTCCTGAATCATTTCAATGGCACCAACCAAAGAGGCAAATCTGATTTTCTGGTAACAGCCAACAAACAATGTCACGCAGATGACACAAACCGCCTAGCGCTGGAGAACCGCTACATTCAGGACTATGGGCCACTAGAACCACATGGTTTGAACTCGTTATTCAGCTACACCTAACATTCTCCTTTTCAACAACCATAGCCCATCTCCACTAAGCTCCACTCCCTTTTCACTTGTTACACATAGTTCAGAACCTTTTCACAGCATCACATTACAACCCCTACTCCAACTATAATCATCCATTTCACCTTCTCCTGGTTAGGTTAACATTGTATCACTCTCTCTCCCCTCCACGGTTTCCCAACCCACCACCCTCAGTTATGACCCACCCATCACACATCACAAGTCTCCATTTAAACATTCTCTACGTTCCATCATGCGCATTTCTGACACACAGTCTCAGACAAGCAAGCCACATCTACTTGCAAGTTACAGCTAAGTGTCCTATTCATTTTATTTCCTTTTTTTTAACATAGCATTCATGTGAATCCATACACAACTCCTCTCTCTATTCCTTCGTCCTGTATGTGTTTGTATGATTAAGGCTCACGCCGAAACGCCACAACTTTGTAATCGTTAAGTAATAAAGCTGTTCCTACTTTTTTCCTAGTTTACACATACTGTATTATGGAGCAGTTAAAGCAATTGTAATGAAGCGCGCTTAATATCAACTCCGTTTAAAGTAATGTCACCATATTTTGACGGTCCCGGCGATGCGACATTAGACTGGGTCGACAGTATTTTGATCTTTCTTCTGCTGGAAATCCATCTTTACATTAAACAAATGAAAAAAGAAAAATAATAAATGCGTAAGTCTGTGGCCAATGATGTGTTCTACATTCCCCCTTCCATGAACTCACCCATATAGTTATCCCCTTTTATTCTACTGTCTTCGCATCACAACTCCTAAAATTATAATGTAATTTCTCTGTCCAGTACATGATACGGTCGGTCTAAAGCAATGATCCGGCTGATTCAGTTCTGTCTGTTGTGGCTGGTTTATGGTAGAGTACAGAGTATGACTTATACTAGAGAAAAAAAAATTGATGAGTAATAACTGATATTTGAAGAATGTTATTATGGTTTGATATTGCTTTGAACGTGTGAGGATTTGATAGGCTACAACGACGCGGGCTTGAGATTTCTTTAGATAGAGAATAGTTGTGCTTTTACGTCTGTTTGAGTCAGCTGACCTTTTGTACACTTTAACCAAGTTCTGGGCAAGGCCAGAATATGTCTAGATAAACGATGGAATAAGATGAAGAACTATTCCAATATTTTTGCTTTTTTTTTGGGAAGGTGGGGGTGGGGGTGGGGGTAGGGGGAGTTATCAAAAACGTGACAAGCAGACAATAGAAACGCATTCCATGAGCTTGGAAATCGCTTTGACAGAGGTCAGCTCAGCGAGGAAAATGAAATTGATGGTTCTTCCACATTAACAGATCTTCATATTACATTTGTGATATTGGAAATGAAAGCGTCGCAGAGAATCAATTTAAAAACAAAATATTTGAGTTCCTCGGTACAAAAGACAGAGCTACTGCATTTCCCAATATAGAAGTTGCTCTTTGCATCTAATTGACTGTTCCAGTCATTGCAGAACCTGGTCAAAGTTTTTTTCTAAACTCCGGTTAAGAAAACTTTGATTGAGGTCAACAATACTGCATGAGCCACTAGCAGCTTTTTATCAACAGAATGTGAAGAAGTCGGACGTTTAGACACAATTTTAGAAGAATTTACTGAGAAAAAGGACAGGAAAGTTTACCTCAAATAAATTTTACAAGAAAAAAAGAACTGTATGAAACTGTATATATACTTATTTTAAATTTTAATTACTGTATAGCCGAATTGTTTCATTTATACGTATCATGATTTTCTGTTTATGCAGATAAATTATTCACGTGAATAAACTTATTTATTGTATATCTGTGTATGTTCATCATTAATCTGTCTACCCGTGATCTCGATAGAGCCGGCAATCACTGGATGGGCGAAACTGTTGTTTTTTTTTTTTTTATTCGATCATTGACGACGTGCAAGTGTATACATGTCAACTCAAGCCGACCTTCTCTGGCGAGCAACGGCACCGATTGTTGGTAAAGTTACACTGTACTGACTTGTTAGATCATCGTCCACCGGTACTGCAGAGTAGGACTGAATTACTAGTTTAGAATAAATAATATTAAAAATACTACTTTGATATCGATCTAATGACCGTTATTATAACATATAAAAATAAGATAGTAAAGAGCATCTCAAATGTGTCTCAGATTGGGCCCCTTGCTTTGCTTAGGCCACCACTGCATTCTCAGACGCAACTTTTTGCAAGTTCCAGATGTGCTCCCTATTTTTTCTATTATTTTTTTCCATTCTTATTTGTTATACATCATAGATACTAATGTATGTTTTCTCTTCTTGCTCTATTGATCTGTCCTGTATGCTTTTTTTTATGATTTTAAAACAAAAATTTGGTGCAAACCAAAATGTTACAGCTCTGTGCACGTTATTTAATAAAAGTGTTTCTAAGTCAGTTTTAGTCTTAACATTTTGAAATTGTATGAAGTATACCCCTTTTTCAATTTAAAAAATAAGACTTGAGAATTGATATTTGGCTCTCTCTCTCTCTCTCTCTCTCTCTTCTCTTTTCTAACAGCTCCTCTCCCTACTCCTCTCTTAGTCTATGTGTATTTTTTGACATTTGTGCTTCTCGTGCATAAAATAATATATAATATTTCCAGACCTTGACAGACACCTGAGATATTTCTTTTCTTTTCTTTTTAATGCTTTATGCGGTCCCTTCTTCCCCTCCCCCCCCCCAAACACACACACACACACACACACACACACACACCGTGTCATTGCAACGCGAATGTTCTGTTTGAAAAATTTATTCTAATTTATTCTAATTTCTTAGAATATTATAAGCGGTACCACAGATTATATTTATTCAAATTACGGAATTTTCTAAGTGTGGCCTTCAGGACATTTGTGAAGTAGTGGCCCCGAATTTAACTTTAGTAAAAGCCAAAATTTATAACACTCCCGGCAAGAAATATAAACAACAAAACTTAAAGCAGCTAAATTTATTAACAAGAGATCCTCACTGACTTACATTTTATACAAATCTCGCCCGTGTAGCCAGCAGCACATCCAGAAGGACATCCACCAGTACTAACAAAGCATGACTTGCTTGTGTCTGAACAGTTACATGTGTGCTCGCATTCTCGTCCATACTTCCCAGGATCGCACTCTGCCTCTATGTGAGACGAAGCATATATCAAAACACATACAGAAGCACACGTGTATTCATAGCTGTAAAACCAGGCGTGCTGGAAAATACAACCAGTTACTTCTACCAGACAGAATGGATAACAAAACTGAATATATACACATGAAGAATGGAAAAGCGACTGGGCCTGATAATATAACAATAGAAGAAATAGAGGCACTAGAGGAGACAGGAATAAAAATAATAACCAAGTTACTGAATGACATTTACAACAGTGGTTATATTCTCAGTGACCTGATTAAATCCATGTTTATAGCAAGCACTACCAAGAAAACCAGGTGCAAAGAAATGTGATGACAACCAGCCTATCAGCCTCTCATGTCACATAACGAAGCTACTTCTAAGAATCATTATGAAAAGAACACGGAAAAAGATAAAAATGGAAATAGCAGATGAACAGTTCGGATTTTTTGAAGGAGAGGGAACACACAATGCCATTTATGCTTTACGAACACTAACAGAAAGAGCTTTAGAAGTACAGAAAGATCTCTACTTATGCTTCATTGATTACACCAAGGAATTCGACAAGGTGAAACATAATAAAATTATTAAAATGCTTGAAGACATCAATATAAACGGCAAAGACATGAGGATTGTAGAACATCTATAATGGCACCAAGAAGAAGCAATTTGAGTTGAAAATAGAACTGGAAAATATCAAACTATAAAACAAGGGGTGCGACAAGGGTGTTTACTATCCCCAGACCTTTTTTCTCTGTACAGCGTGAATATTCTAAGAACGATCATCACAGAATCAGGCATAAAAACTGGAGGATACAATATTAACAACCTTTGGTATGCTGACGACACAGTACTGATAGCTGTGGACCAATAAGACCTTTAAAATCTCTTGGATGAAGTCGCCAAAGTAAGTGAAAAGAAAGGCCTTACTTTGAACATCAAAAAGACATAGACTATGGTTATATCTATGAAACAGAATCCACCAGCATGCAGTATAAAATTAAACATAACTATTCTAAAGCAGTTATTTATGAAATAACATCTTGGTGGCAGAAATGCAGATGAAGCCACTGACAGCAATTATTGAGGAAAGACGCTGGTGATGGTTGGGACATGTGCTCCGAATGACTGACAACTCACTACCAAAAATAGCACTGAGATGGACACCACAGAGGAACAGAAGGGAGGGTAGACAAAAGGAGACATGGAGAAGAACAACAGAAAGGATGTTGAGCAATAGAGGGCTCACCTGGGCAAGAGCAGAAAAAAAGGCAAAGGATAGGCATTTGTGGAAAACCCTTGCGGAAGCCCCATGTCCCCTGGGCACTTAAGGTTCAGAGAGAGAGAGAGAGAGAGAGAGAGAGAGAGAGAGATATTCTAAAGCAGGTGCAGAAATTCAAATACCTTGGAGCTGTAATAACATCAGATGGGAAATACAGAACAGAAATTAGGAACAGAACAAGCCAAGCAAAGACTGCAATTCAGAGAATGAGAAACATATTATCCAACACATCCTTATCAATGAATGTTAGAAAACGAGTCCTAAAATGCTATATTGAACCTATCTTGTTATATGGAAGTGAATCATTGACAATAGGTAGGTCTGCACAAAAATCATTGGAAGCAGTAGAAATGTGGTTTATTAGAAGAATGTTGCGAATCCCCTGAACAGCAAAAATAACTAATGAAGAATGTATGAGAAGAGCTGGAGAGACAAAAAATCTTGTCAAAAAGATAAGAGAGAGTTAATGTACTTTCATAGGACATGCAATGAGAAGAGAGGGCATTGAAAATATAACAACAGGAAAAATAGAAGGAAGAAGATCAAGAGGAAGACCAAGAGAAATGATAGTGGACAGTCTGACGTGATGGTGTGAGAAGAAATCACCAACTGAGCTGATGTCCTGCATGAAGGATCGTGTACTCTGGAGAAGTATAATAGCCAACGCCAGTCGGGACGGCACCTGATGTCATTCATTTATTTGCATGTCCCTTGCGGAACTTTGCCTCCCAAACAGCACTCCTGTAGGCCTCTCGGTTGTGAGCAAGATGGCCTGCTGCTGATGCATCCATTTGCAGATCGTCAACGATGTCTTGCAGCCATCTTCGTTTTGGTCTTCCTCTTTTTCTTTTTCCCATTATGTATCCTTCCAATACGGTCTTCTCTAAATTATCGTGAAGTTTAATGTGTCCAAAATATTTAAGTTTTCTCTCTTTAATCCTTTTTGCTAGTCAGCCTTCTTCATTATTAAGCTCTTGTAGTATAAGATGATATATATATATACACACTCATATATATATATATATATATATATATATATATATATATATATACGATTATCGAAGGCAAGCAAGAAAATAAACTTTGATTTTCTTTTACTAAAATAGTGTAATTTTGCCGTGAACTAGTCTATGTCAATGGCATCACAAATTACTCTCAGAAGAGATGTAGTCTGTTTTATATTCTCATGATCGAACCATATGGTTATTTTGGAAAATATCTTACCACAGCTCAGAGATGGCTGCTACACACGTTTACGTACCATATTTAACGAGAATGTGTTAATAAACACAACACACAATTTATATTCCACTCAGACACACCAAAATTGTATGAAATGGATATAGCATATGTATTAAATATGTATTAAATGAGTATAGCAAATGAATAGACGCTGCCAGTTTTATTATGAGAACAAGTACACAAATACCATCGTACCTAATCGTGGGGGTGATGCACTTTTATACAGAACTAGGCTTTTCTGAATGTGTGTTTTGACCGATATTCATTAGCTAAACTCTTATCTCCTTTTTTCGCATGCAGTAAATTTCTCTCCACATGTCCTTACTTGTTTCATAAAGAACATTTTCCGTATCTTTCCAAGGTGCTCTCAGAATGTCGAATCTGTCAATGCCTACATACCTCATTCCTGGTTATCTTATTTGTTGATAAGGGGAATATTTTTAATGTGATAATAAAGTCGTTAAGATAAAATATATTACGTTGAAAGAGAAGTAAGAATACAGTATTTCTGAAATATTTTGCAGGGATGAAACATACCTCCATAAATTTCAGCTTCACAAAGTGTTAAAACGTTGATTTGGCTTGATCCTGTTATGTTTACACGAAAGACCGACAAAGAGAATGATTCGGGCGCAAGTGTATACATGGAGTTAGGCTGTGTATCCACATCTGTGTAGCTATACACCGTTGCATTGTTCTTGTCCAGGCTCGTTAGCTGGAACCCTTGCAGCCTATATGGTTGTACTGTAGAATAACGCGAGTAAATAATTATATCTCTGGGACATAAATAATAATGACGAAGATGTCAAATGAAGATCTATCTCTTATAACCATTTGTCATCCTCTTCAACCGTGAACGTCTGTATATTTACACCTCATCAGTTCCATATTATCAAAGCTTAACAACACTCTGCTATTATAAGTTTCATCACTGTCTGATTCGTTGTTACTTCATCATCACTGTCTGACTCGTTGTTACTTCCTCATCACTGTCTGACTCGTTGTTACTTCCTCATCACTGTCTGACTCGTTGTTACTTCCTCATCAGTGTCTGATTTTTTTTTAATCATTCATCTGGAAAATAAAGATGTCAGCTGTTGAAAAAGCACGTATGAGAATGGTTTTCAAGTGTAATTTTATCCATAGTCATGTTTCAATTGCAGTAAATTAAATTGCATAGCAGAACGTTGTGGGTCCATTTGTAAATATTTATACGCAATATATTTCATCTGAAGAAAACAGTGTATGTGGCTCAGTGTTTGTTTTTTTTTATGGTAAGCTAGGCTTTTCACAAGTTCATAGCTGACATGTACGCAAAGACAGAAAGTGAATAGGCGCTCTGTACTCGATCGATAAATGGATGGAAATTTAGGTGTACATTTTCTTCTACTACTGTTCATCTTGCACCTAACTTACCATAGCAACGCCAGCTACTCATGCTAGTTATTCTATACATCTCGCATCTCATATAATTTCATGGTCCCTGTCCACCCGAAAGATACGTTTGCTATATACCATGTAATAGCTTTGCCATGAGTATGTATACTAAAAATATAGTTGTAATAACTAGTGTTATACTTAACTGTCTCTGTTGTATAAAACATATCTGCTGACTGTTGCTGGGTATGATAATATGAGAGACCATGATCCTGGAGGACTTCTGTTGTGTGTGGCTGTGCAGGTCTTGCTACTGTAAAACTTGCTGTCTGTGTTGCCGTCTACAGCTAACTCCGGCCCGTAGGTTATAGACTTCTCCGTGTAATTTGACGAATGGAAGGTTTTTTGTTTCAGGGCTACATTTCTACCTGTAGATCAAGTATCATGTTGTTATACAACAGTTTATTTACGAGAATTTGATAGTATTTGCAAATGTGTGGGTGGGTGGGTGGGTGGGTGGGTGCTTAAGTCAAAATGTACACTCTGTTTTTTTTCCTTTGTTTCTTTTTAAAAAAAATGTTTTTTCAGATCAACAGCGCATAGGGCGTTTGCTTAAAAAAATAACGTTACCTTGAACTTGTTGAATGAAAGAGGTCACATGGCAGGCCAAAACTGAGATACAAAGATACCTGTAAGGCATCAGTGCCACGTTTTCTATCCTTCGTGTGGTCTGGCGAAAGACCGAGTCATGAGGAGCGCAATTTTGCTAAAGGCTGCATCTTGATGTGAAATTTAAATGACACAAGCGGCAAGAAAGAGGATCTTACAGTACGAACATTGTTTGGTGTTGTTGTGACCTGCTAACATTTGTAGAGTCGGGCACGAGAGGAGATGGTCAGCAGAACTAAGCTCCCCAACACCCACAACTGCTTGATATACGTCTAAAGCAAAACCATCTTCGTAGATAACAAGTATCTAAAGAATAAAGCAGAAAGTGTTACAGTAACAGCTGTCCTCCTTTCAAAGTAAAGATTTTTAAAAATAGCAAAAACATTGTAGGAGTAAAAGATACAAATTGGCAATACTGATGAATATTATTTGATAATTGAGAACAACAATAACAGGGCATGATAACTGTATCATCATCATCATCAGGTGCCGTGCCAACTTGTGTTGGCTATTATGCTTCTCCAGAGTACACGATCCTTCATGCAGGCCATTAGCTCAGTTGGTGATCTCCTCTCACACCATCCCGTCAGACTGTCCAGTATCATTTCTCTCGGTCTTCACCTGGCTCTTCTTCCATCTATTTTTCCTGTTGTTATAATATTTTCAACGCCCCCTCTTCTCATTGCATGGGCTATGAAAGTACACTGTCTTTCTCCTATTTGTTTGACAAATAAGAGAGATACAATGTACTTACTGATTGTAAAACTAAAATAAAGACAGCTCTCTCTCTCTCTCTCTCTCTCTCTCTCTCTCTCTCTCTCTCTCTCTCTCTCTCTGAACCTAAAGTGCAAGGGTTTTCCACAAATGCCTGAATTTGCCGTTTTTTTTTCTGCTCTTGCTCAGGTGAGAATAAGCGTTTCTTCTTCCACCTGCATTTGTTTTTTCCCTTGCTTCTTTTTCTGTAGCAGTCTGATAGTTTTTTTTTTTTTTACCAGATAGGTTTGTTGGCCCTATCCCGAACCCTCCTAGCTAGCAGGTGTTTAAATATGCAGATCTTTTCCGCAGGAAGAAGAATTACATTTCTATACGTGGACAGTTTGTTTTCTGTGTAATTGTAAAACATGGACAATGAATAAACAGATGAGACATGGACTGGAAACAGCAAGGATGCAGTTGTAAGGAAAGACATTGTTTACTCTCTTGACCCCCTGTCCTCCAGCAATTGGGGAAGAAACACAAACATTCATCAGAGAAATGTTTCTTTCTTACAGCCGGGCTTTCATATAAAATGTATAAAGAAACATTAATACACAAGTTAATGTTAAACCTCAGGAATCAAGTCTTCCTTTTTTATGATTAAACTGATAATTTAACAGCGCCAGCTCTCTAAGTTAATGTTATCTTATGACTGCAATGGCAAGAATGTCTAGTTTGAAGAATGATACAGGACAGCAAAAATTTGACATAGTTTTAGAATTTCAAACCTCCACTGATGTAGAGAGAACACATCGTTTTGACACTTTCTCCTATAAAGTGTATCTGACTGACGGGCTTTTTCAAGTCACAAAAGATATCCAACGTTTGACTGGTCACTATCGAACTCCTGAAACATCGAGCGTTTAAAACTGTAGCTCCACTCTCATTAACGAACTGAACTGTTACGTTGTTCAACGGTCCTGTAGATAAAGAATTTATAGCAATGAAAAATAAGGAACAAATTTTATCTACGCTGATAAGACCGAAAATGAACGTCACTGGCAGGTTAATACCTTAGGTCAGGGATTATTAAATTTTACAGTTACTGATCCTCTATGGATTGCTCAGTATGTCACACTACCCGCTTTTACCAGTCAGTAGAAACCATCATCATCACCAATCCTATTATGTACTAGCATGACTTCAAAATATGCCAGCAGCTTGGTTTTGTTTTAATTCTTTTACACCAAAACAACACTGGCAGTGTTGGTTGATCTTGCACATCCTTGCGATAGAAGTTCAGAGAGATATTTTGGCAATGTGTAAATAAAAAGAAAAGTAGCAAATCTCTAACCCAACCCATGTTTTTAAATTATGGAGTAGCTTCCTTTCAGCTTCTGTCTAAGAACATTTCTCACAAAAATATATATCCTGGTAGGGCATGGAGATACATTCGGGAGCCAAAGAGTTAATACAAACAGCTAGAAGCAGAAGAACATAATAGAAATTCTAATCTAGTAACATTTTGTTACTCCTCATAAATGTTACTGGCTAACGGGACAGAGATAGCCATAGTCCCTGTGGCAGTGCAGTTTGTTAAAAATCATTGCATCCATTGCCTTTTTTTTCAAATCTCGGCCCAGGGACTGAAAAAAATACCCGCTATAACCAGCTCCCAAGCCGACACTATGCTGTTCCTTAAATCCTAACCACACTGGATACATTCTGCGCAGTACCATGGATATTTAAGAAGAAGTACATATCCTTATCATCTGGTTCCCATTTTCACAATGGGTCCGAAATACCCCTAGTAAAGCAGCCCTAACCTATAGAAATATAAATAAAAATATACATATTCAAAAGACTCAAAAACCTTTTCATGCAAAGAAAAAGGTATGAAATAAATGCTTTCTAAGATTTTTCTTTCTTTCGAGGGACAATCCCTCCTGTGTATAGCACTACCTCGTGGAGAACAGCGTGTTTAGTTAGCCTCGGAAAATGGTAGACAAAGCACTTTAGGCGTGAGAGAAAGAACATTAAAATGACTGTCACTTCAAACAAGGATTCCTGCAGGACCAACTAGGAGAAGACCACAGCGTAAAGTTTGTTTACATTTCTGAGACTACTGAACATCACCAACGACATTCTAATATGTTTTGTTATCCCTATTCCCATAAATCTGTTGCTTCTAATAACAGACACAACTTGGCTAACAGGACATGACTAATCCTGTTTTTCAAAGTGCTGGAATCTGCAGAGAATCTTGCGTTTCTTGGGGAGGGACAGGAAAGTCTAAAAGGCAGCCACGGCAGCTTACTCAAAGTCCTACACGTTTCCTACATTCTAACATTCTATAATCTTTACCGCGCCGGCTGTTATGTACCTGCTACTCTCAGTTCCAGTAAGATAAAATAGAAACCATATCGAGCAAACTCAGTTCATTTTATACATCATCAGTCATTTATATTTCTTGCTGAGCATAAGACATCTATAAAGGTTCTTCAGCCAGTCATGTCCTGAGCAAGCCGGGATACCTCAAACCATGTCTTTCTGTTGCTTTAGTTCAGAGATTTCCTAGCGGCATTCATCCAAGCTCGTCATTGGTGGCATCATTACCGCAGTCACTCGCTGCTCCAGCCAAGACTCAACACGTAGACTCTCTTGTTGATGTTTCTGTAGCACTCTGATTTGTGGGTTTCTGGCCTTATGATAAACCCTCCTTTGCCGCCTTTTAAGATCATGCTTAGTCGGGTACAGTGGTCCTATTCTTTGCTTTTCAAGTACGTGCCCAGATCCTGGGTACCACACCTGGGTTATTTTATACAATAGTTTTATTATAGGCGTGATGCTGACTACATCAGAGTTTAATGTGCCGAAGGTCATGGAAGTTACGAGCCTAACACCGTATATCCCAATATGCCTTAATAGCATGGGAAGGGGAATTTTATCTTTTTTTTAACAGTTTTATTATACCAGTTTTCAATAAACATTACTAAACTCAAACGGTGGAGTACGTTTACAAAGGAAGTAGTAAATGATAACGACAACATTGATATGGTTACAAACCATCATTTTTTGCATGCAGCCTCAGCCAAGAGATCAAGTACGGCTTTCCCCAGCTCAGAGTCAAGGTTTCAGAAGTCTCTGTGTTGCATGTGTCGTCATCCCCATCAGTAACCACCGATATATTTTTTCCTGAAGTGACCACAGAACTTTCCACTGCCAAGTCCACTGAAACAAAGAGAAAGATCATGTATGTTCAGTTTGTTCATTTAAGATATTATGAGCTGACTACTTCTTATTTATTCGGTCCTTAGGATAAACAGAGTACAAATAGCGAATAAATACCGTTTTTAGTCTCCCTAAAATATAATAACAGACTTCGAGAACAGTTTATTTGGTCCTGGAGATAGCGTGAAACGACTGTGCGTTGTATATCCAAACCTTCGTGTAGAATAATTAGATTCTGGGTATAGATATTCAGACCCGGAGATAGCGTAAATAAACAGTGAGTAGTGTGTATTCGGTTCTTAGATAACGTAAACTGAGTAGTTTTATCCTTTAGATCGCTCAAACAGACTTTCAGTAGCGTTTATTCGGTCCTTTAGCTGATATAGGGTGTGAGTAGTGTGTATTCTATCACTTATTCTTCTGCTTCCCAAGTCATTATGGCTCTTTGCTGCAGATAAAGTCGCCTCCTTTCCTCTCTATTCCTAATCTTCTCCCTCCACTTGGTGACACCAATTCTCTTTATATCCTCTTCTATGTTGTCTTTCAATCTTTATCTTGGTCTACCCCTTGCTCATGTTTCCTTCATATCTTCTAAATACATCATTTTCATTTGAATATTTTTTTTCCATTCTTCCTACATGGCCCAACCAGCGTCGTCTGTTTGGTTTCAAGAATGTATAATTCGTTGGGATTTAAATAAGCTGCTCAGTTCAATGTTCTTTCTAGCTCTCCATTCTCTGCTGTTGGTATCCTTTATGAGTCCAAAGATTCTTCTTAGAATCTTGTTCTCAAAGACCTGCAATTGTTCATCTTTTTTGTTTTGTACTCCACGTTTCTGATCCATATATGACGGCTGGTCTTATTATAGTTTTGTATGTTGTAATTTTGGTGTTTCGGGACAAGATTTGGATTTTAACAGGTGTTGCAAGGCAAAGTACATTTTATTCCCTATGTGTGCTTTTAATTTCCTCGTTTACTGTCTTGCTTCTGTTGAAGGTTGTCCTTAGATATTTGTATGTTGATGCTTTCCTAATGATCATCTCTCTAACATTTATATAATCTGGATCATTCTGACCCCAGTCTCTTGACATGTTCATATACTCTGTCTTATCTTGGTTGATGGTCAGACCCACTTTTAATGCCACACCTCTCAGGTGTATACAAGTACTGATGACTTCTTGCATAGTTTCCCCTACAAGATCGATGTCATCAGCGTATCCTAGTATTTTAGCTTGCTCTTCTGTACTGCTTTCTTCTTTCGTTTTTCTGACTACCTTTTTAGTATTAAGTTCAATAGTAATGGAAATAATGTATCACCTTGTTTTATGTCAGCTCTTATATACTCGGTCCCTTAGATAGCGTAAATAGACTGTGGGTATTGTTTATTCGGCCCTTAGGTGGCGTTAAAAGACTGAGTAGTGTTTGTTCGGTCCTTTAGATAGTGTAAATAGATACTATTTAGAATAGAAGAGACTTGAAATGACCGTGTCACTGTTTGCACAAGCCAGCGAACTAAGTATGTCTCACAGTTGTATCCTTATGTCTATCACTATATGATCACGTAAATAGAATGTTTGTTACATTTAGGCTGGTCAAAGGGATTAGAATGGATGATTGAAGAGTGATAAATTTGCCATGACAATTTATGAATGCTTTCAGGTCCAACTCTCCTGTCGATTTCATGCCTCCGGTCAGAATTTGATGTCCCTTTTTCAAGACCTTCAGACAGGTCATTTGCAAACAGCCAGGTCCTCACTTTCAGTGAGAACAATAAGCCAATCGTTGGATTATATTTTTATCTTTACAGTATTAATCTTAATAACAGTTTGTTCCTTTCTCTCTCTCTCTCTCTCTCTCCACACCCCCACCCCACGATGTTCTTATAATTATTACAAAGCATCGTGTTTCTTAAAGAGAGGGAAAAAAGGGATGAGGGAGGGGGGTGGGGTATTGCGAGTACTATCCTTAACAAATGTTAGGATCAAACTTTGGTACCCATGTTACTTTTTTAATGTAAATCGGGCTAACAAATACCTTAACCTACCAGACAATCTTTGGGCATGCTTAAACAACTGTTAAGTAATAATTGTTACCGTACTGGCAGCCTGGACCAAACCATCCTTGCTTACAATGATCGCCAGGTGCGCACGAACCATCTGTCTGACAGGTCAAGCTTTGACAGTTGCATTTAAACTGACAGACATTTCCAAACCATCCAGAAGGTACACAATCTGCGAGTTAATGTGATGCTGTTATAGTGAGAACAGGAATGGGTATGAAGTTAAATACATATTAGTTTATTAATATATGTAATACTAATATCTGTAATACTAATGTGATACTGACCATATCACCTCTAGTGTGCTGACAGGTCAAGGAAAAATATGGGCACTAACACCATATCCCTATGTGCCTCTAAGGCATGACAGGATTACCTTACATGAATACATGTAATACTAATATCTGTAATACTAATATGTATACAGAAAACATTCCAGTACAAGAACAGAGTCTGTGGACAGATCAATGGACAGACAGACGAATAGACAAACAGAACGAACGGCCGAACTTTACTTTCAAAGTATAGAAACGGGGGGAACTCAGACCCGTCTGTTCCCCCCTACTCCAACCCTTTACAAATAGGACACACAGGTAGATGACAGACAGACAGACAGACAGACATACGGACAGATAGATATGGACTATTCTTACAGTTCAGTACACAGTATCTACATGATGTGTAATCCTTCATTTGCATAACATACCACAATTATATACCCTAACCTGGGTGCTTTAGACGTGGATATTTGTGGAACAAAATACCTTTATATATATGCATATATATATATACATATATATATATATATACACACACACACACACACACATAATACTTCACTTACTAGATAATGTGGCAGAGACGAAACCAAACGAACACGTCCTTAACAAGTATGGTAGCAAGACCATTGTAACTTCTATTGAAAAACCGATTTCCATGAGCTCTTGCTTGTAGATGATGTAACTAAGGCTTGAAAGATAGAGGGAAACAATAATCGCTTTATGTTGGTTTTTTTTTTCTAAACTAAACATGGATATTTCTGTTAGAAGACATTTGTTAGCTGATTTTAGATATGAAAAGGAAGAGAAGCTGTCGACTATGGCTACACCTGCAAGAGCTGAATGCCAAGTGATTGCGAACTCACTCATAAGATAATTACGGTTACGCGCAGGACAGAAGATACGTGCACTGCACGCTGTGGCAAAAATGTCGTGATGTTAAGCGACATCTTAAGCGCTCAAGAAGAGCTGAAAAAAACTGGTGCTAAACTTTTCTTCTTCTTCTTCTTCTCCTTCGTAGTCGTCGTCTTCTTCTTTGTCGTCGTCGTCTTCTTCTTCGTCGTCCTCGTTTTCTTCTTTGTCACCTTTGTCTTCTTTTTCTTCTTCTTCGTCGTCGTCTTCTTCTTCTTCATCGTCGTCGTCTTCTTCTTCTTTTTTGTCGCCGTCTGCTTCTTCTTCTTCAGCGTCTTCTTTTTTTTCTTTTTCTTCTTCTTCTTCGTCGCCGTCGTCTTCTTCTTCGTCGTCGTCTTCTTCTTCTTTTTCGCCCTTCGTCGTCTTCTTCTTCGCCGTCGTTGTCTTCTCCTGCTTCTTCTTCTTCTTCTTGGAACTGTGACCTGGTGTTCTTTTCCGCCGAGATGGTGAAGGTGTTGAGACCCAGCATCGTATTTGATAGGGGGCGGGTTACGACGGGTATTTTTTTTCAGTTCCTGATTGAGGCTAAAAAGCAAATGGCATGTAATACTTCTTATCAGGCTCCAACACCATGGGCACTATGGAGACCCCTGCCCCTTTAGCCAGGCTAGGTTGTTACTAGGGATGAAATCGGAGAGGTGGACATGGTCTTGGTTGTCTAAGATTAGCCAACCATGACTCTAGCATTCCAGCTAAACTTTGATATAAAAGGATTTGTTAACGGAAAAAGGGACTCTATACGCTTGCTTTGGGTGCAGTAATTACTACATACTAATCTTCAAACTATGCAACTAACCAGCATGTACATTTTACATTTCTTTTAGCTCATTACATCTGTTTATCTTCATAGCCTGATGTTCTAGGTTCTAACTAAGTGTTGAACAGAAGTTCCTGGTGCCAGATGTCACACTGAGCTGTACTGATCTGGAGATCTTAATAGCTGATGTCATTGTGTAACACTAAAATATAATGAAGACTTTATATCCTGTAACGCCAACATACAGTAAAGACATTATATCATGTAACACAAACAAATAATAGGGACATTCTGTCATATCACACCAACATATAATAAAGACATTATATCATCTAACACCAACATATAATAAAGATAGAATATCATCTAACACCAACATATAATAAATACATATCACGTAACACCAATATATAAAGGAGACATAATGTTCGTTAAATTTGGTTTGGATTTGTATTCTTTGCGACTGAGGCCTCCGTTTCAGTAAGGTGTATGACCTGTATCAGAGAACGACATCTCCTTGATTTGGATCCGATTAACCATTGGATCTATTGTTGTGGGATGGCTGCCCACTCTTCCCGCAGTGCAAGAGACAACTGTTAGAGATTTGTTGGCGCCACGTCTCGCTGGCGGACTTGTCTGTTGAGTTCATCTCATAAGTGTTCTATTGGGTTCATGTCTGATGACATGGATAGCCACGGAATGGTATGGACGTTGTTGTCACTGAGGAACTGGGTGGTGAGTTGTGCCACATGAGGTCGAGTGTTATCCTGCTGAAAAATCGAGCCTGGTGCAGCCAGAAGTGGAATGATATGAGGAAGAAGAATTTCTGCCACTTCTCGTTGGGGATTCAGGCGTCCTTCAATTTGCACCAGCTCACTTCTTTCCATGAAGTTGATACTCCTTCACCACCATGTAGAAAAGCCTCATCCACGCAGTTCTGGGCGTAGCGCTCATGGACTTTGGGGTAGACTCTTCACGTCTATCGAGTCGCTGGAGCAGAAAGAGTGATTCATCACTAAACCAAAACCTTCTCCAATCATTCGCAAGTCCATTAACGATGCTGGTTCACCCACTGCAGTCGGTTCTGGCGATGCCGATCCGTAAAATCAGGACCTCTGTAGGGTCTTCTAGCCCAAAGACCAGCGTGGTGCAGCCGGTTTTCTGGCCGTTTGATCTGAAAATCGGCGATTTGCTGTCATTAACTCGACTTTTGAGGATGCAGATGCAAATCGATTCCTGGGGAGACGAACCTGCATGAAGATGCATTCCACAGGAGTTGTGACTATGGGTCTTCCATTGCGCGACCAGTCTGCAACTGAGGCAGTTTCTTGAAATGGTCTCCAAAGGCGACTAATGGTGCTTCTAACCATATTAAATTATCTGGCCACTACACTTTGTGACTGTCCAGTCTGTAAACGCCCAGTGATGATGAGTCGTTGTTCTGTAGTGAGAATAGCCATATTGCGCAAGGAATTTTCAAATGATTTGATTTGAGAAGCGTCAATCTTTTATAGGCATTCATTAACATGGTCAATGAGTTTTGTGTTCAGTAAGTTTCACGGGATTCTCGTGAACCTGTCATGAGTTATTGTCAAAAATGTTGTTTTGACTAGTGTATCTTTTCTGTGCTCATGAATCATCTGTTGAGTACAACTCAGATCAGCAGGTGAAGTTATGTCCAGGTGAACATTTCAGGCAATTTGTCTTTGTCTGATCAGAAAATTTCAGTTTAAATTACAACATCGTAGTTGCTGCGTTTTTTTAAACAACAGAATATATATACTGTTAACGTAGATGAAGTTACACTGAATGATGTTGAAACAGCAGTGAATCTAATGGCTAACAAGGCAGCAAGTGAAGGTGAAATAACAGTCGAAGTGTTAAAAGTTATTAACAGTGACAAAATGAGCCAACTACAAAGAATATTTAATAAAATTTGAAAAGAAGAAAAGGTCCTTTCCAAATGGAAAAGGGAATCATTGTTAAAATACAAAAAAAAGGCAACTTCAGTGACTGCAATAACTAGAGGGGTGTAATCTTACTATCAGTTGTGTCAAAAGTATTTTGTAAATTGTTTCTGAAATATAATTAAGGATGTAGTGGATACTGCAATGAGAGAAGAACAGACAGGATGTCGAAAAGATAGAAGCTGTCTCGACCAGATTTTTAATCTAAGATTAATACTTGAAGAACATATTGAAAAGCAAAAACCATTAATCCTGAATTTTATAGACTTTACAAAGGCATTTGATAGCATACACAGAGATTCATTGTGGAGAATATTAAGACTATATGGAATAGCATCTAAAACTGTCAACATGATTAGAGATCTCTACAATGGATATGTTCATGCAATCAAGACAGAAGAAGGAATGAGCGTATGGTTTCAGAGTGAAACAGGCACGAAACAAGGATGTATAATATCACGCTTTCTTTTTGGAATTGTCATAGACTTTATAATGAAAAGATGCTATACAGATAAAACCGGCATTGATTGGGTACTTGGAACCGAAATAGAACATCTTGATTTTGCAGATGACATAACTCTTTTCAGTAACAATGTGAAATCGATGCAGGAAATAATAGATTCCCTGTCTTCCTTGGCAAGCAAAACAGGACTTAAAATTAACAAAGACATCATAAAATAAAAATAAGAAAATTTCTCATTAATCGAGAATGAAAAATGTACGTAGAAAGAGCAGCTGTTGATGAACTAAATCAATTTGATTACCTTGGCAACTACATTCACGAGAATCGTGACAACAGAAAGGAAGTTAGAATTAGAATTGCAAAACCAGCACTGTCCTTCAAACATCTTGATAACATATGGAATTCAAAAGTTTGAAACACAAAATACAAGCTAACTTTATTAAATTCAAATGTGATACCCACTCTATTTATGCATGCGAAATTGGAAATCAACTAAAGAAATAGACAAAAAATTAGACTCTTTTGAAAACAAATGCCGAAGGAAAATACTTGTTATAAAGTGGAATGAATTTAAGAACACCAGAGAGATCAGACAGATGAGCAAACAACAACCTGTCACATGAGTGATCAGAAAAAGAAGATGGACAATGCATGCAATGCGATGAGAAGAAACAATCAGAGAATCCCCAAACAAGCTATCAGGTGGAGCAAAACAGGGCGAAGAAAAAGAGATCGACCACGTGAAACTCTAAAGAGGACATTGTTAAGAGAAGCCAGTTCAGTGGGCATAACATCCCTTGATAAAGTTGAAAAAATCGCTGAAAACAGGAAACCCTGGCAAACAACTATGCGAGCTCTATATGACATTCAACGGTACTGAAGAATGTAAGATGTAAGAAGATATATATATATTATATATATATATATATATATATATTATATATATATATATATATATATCAGTCATTTGCATATCCCTTGCGTAATTGCTTCCTTAAAATCTCTCTTGTAGCCCTCTCGGTCGCAAGCAAGATGCCCTGCTGCTAATGCATACATTTTGTAAATTATCACTATGTTTCGCAGCCGTTATAGCCTTGTCTTCCTCTCTTTCTTTTACCCATTATATACCCTTCAAAGACGGTCGTCTCTAAATTCTCATGGCGTTTAATGTGTACAAAATATTTATGTTTTCTCTGTTTAATTCTCTTTACTACGCAATCTTCTTCAATATTAAGTTCTTGAAGTATGGATATAACAAACTGGTTTGACATAAAACAAGGGGTCCTTCAGGGGTGCACACTGCCGCCTTACCTATTTAACTTTTACTGAAAATATACTGAGGAATTTAAGAGAAGGTGTATACAACAGATATTACGATGCCATAACAATTGGAGGCTATGAAATATCAGAGATGAGATATTCTGATGACACAGAACGCAAAAAGGAATTGAAAAACTAATTGTGTCAGTCCATAAGAGCAGTGAAGAGCAAAACTTTTATCTTAATGCGAAGAAAACTAAACTGATGACAACTGACAAAACAAATAAGACAGCTGAAATATGTATCAATAAAGAAAAATTGGAAGAAGTGGAGAGCTTTGAATATCTTGGATCATTAATAACTAATAATGGAGATACAATGAGGTAAATTTAAAAAATGACATATATCGCTCTTCAGAAAGTAAACCAACTAAAGAAACTGTATAGAGGAACAGACAGATGTACAAAAAATAAGATTTTTAAGGGCATGCATCTTTTCCATCGCAACATATGCCTGTGAGACCTGGACACTTAAAACAGCTGAGAAACCTAAATGCCTTTCAATTTAAAAGCTACAGTAGAGTTCTTCAAACACGTACATAAATAAATTATATAAAACATAGGAAGCACACGCACTCCCTCCAAATCTGCAAAAGTTAGTTTGATTTCCCTACCTTGACGTCTTTGCTCTTTGTTACCCTGCAAGTGCGCGAGTTGCACGATATGTCCAATTTGGAAGGGAGAAGCAGTCAGAATTTGCATGGATATAGTCACACAGAAACGAATAGCTTTTCATGTCCTTGTTGAAACATTGTTATTCTATTGGCTGGAAAGGTGCAATGTTTTATTTTTCAAAACACGATTTTTTAGTTACTATTTTGGTAAACACTCGTAAATTTAAATCCTCCTTAATGCAGAATTTCCTGTTATTGAATTTACATAACCCCAGCATTCGTTCAAGAAATAGTTAAATCGTATTGCCGTCGTCCTTATATCATCATCATGCTCCGTATCAATATGGGCTGACGATCATGATTCTACATTTGTGCGGTTCGTATTATCTTTAATTGACATGATATCTTTCTTTGGCGTTAATACTTTTTAGCCTTCAAGTTTCTTTTTCGCTCGCTTTTGCACTCTCTCTTTCTCTCTGCCTTTCTCTTTCTCACGTTTTCTGTCTCTTTCGCTCTCTCTCATGATTGCATTCTTTTTGTAGTGGATCTCTCTCTCTCTCTCACTCACTCACTCTTTCTCTCTCTTTCTCTTTCTCTCTCTCTCTTTCTTGATTACATGTTCAAAATAAAGTGCCTCCAATTTATGGTGATTCCAAAATTGATGTGGCCGCTACTCATTTACGAAGTAAGTACCAGCACAGTAGAGGCAGTTGAAAGAAAGATAAATAAATCTGAAAGTGGCTGGGTGTACCACCAGGATTAACTGATGTAGCACTGTACTGCAAGAAGAGCAAACTGCAGCTACCATTCAAATCTGTAGTTGAAGAATACAAGGTAGGAGAGACAAGGCTTGCAATGATGCTACAAGAATCTACAGATCCAGTAGTAGTGCAGCCAACACTTAAAACTAGACTAAAATGGAAAGTAAGTGAAGAAGTGACCGCAGCCAGGGAAACACAGGAGCTGAAAGAAGTAATAGGATACACCCAGACCAACAGAAGGGGATTTGGTCATGGCGAAATCAAATGGTGGTCAAATGCCTCCTGTAAGGAAAGAAGGGATATGATCATCAGCGAAGTAAGGAATTTAGAGGATGACAAGCGGGTCTAGAAGGCAGTCCAACAGGCACAGCAAGGTCAATGGACAACATGGGAGATCACTAACATGGAATGATATTTGGAAAATGGCACCCTTGAGACTCAGCTTCATCATTAGAGCTACTTATGAGCTTCTGTCTACATAAATGGGTTTATCAGAAGACACAAAGTGCCCTCTCTGCAACGAAAGGCATTGGAACATGTGCTGTCAGCATGCAGAGTATCATTAGGTCAAGGACGCTACACCCGGCGGCACAACAGAGTGCTGCAGGAACTAGTAGCCATTGTAGACAGGGCACAAGATAAAACAAATAACAGCAAAAGAGTTGAGGCCCCACCTAAAAACTTCATAGGCTTTGGTACGACATCGAATATTTAAATCAGGGAATTCCCTTGCCATCACTGCTAGATAGTGGAAATGATTGAGATGTAATAGCGGACCTACCTGAAGAAGAGAATACCCGACTTCCATTAAGAACACAGGAATGCGTCCAGATATTGTAGTGTACTCCATAGAAAAACAGGAACTAATAATGATTGAGCTTACGGTTCCATACGGAACAAGAATAGAGGAGCAACATCTATTCAAATGTGAGAAGTACAATGATCTGGTCAAGCAACTGAGGCAGGATGACAGGAGTCAGGGCAAAAGTGATAGTTATAGAAGTGGGAGCAAGAGGATGTGTAGCAACATCAACAAATGATCTATGCAAGAATCTGGGCTTAAAGGGACAAGCAAGAGCAGGGGCATTGGAAAGCTGTTCAGAAACAGCAGAAAAGGCTTCATGATGGCTGTGGAATACGCGAAACAAAGATTGAGAACTTAAATAATTTCGCTTGTCGCGGCAAACACCAGTCCTCCATGACTAAATCACTAAATAAGCACTTCAAAAGTGCAGTGCCAACTCAAACCTGGCACAAAAAAAAAAAAAGCAACAACTCACAAGACCTATGGGAGTCATGACCCAGAGGGGCCCACCCCCCCCCCCTTAGAGTGTCAGGAGTTTAATAGGGCCGAAACACTTGTCTGGGGGGGTACTTCCCCTGATGATCTGAAGGAGCTGTGTTGTTGTTCCGCTCTCTACAGTAGAGTTTCCTGCATGTTGTTGTAGTAGTTTTCTTTTTCTCTCTCATTTTCTCTCTTTCTCCTTCTTTCTCTCTATCTCCCCTCCCCTACCCCAAATTCCTCATCGCTTAGAGTTTTCCATTGATTATCTATCTATCGTCTCTCTCGTCACATCAAGAGTGTTAACTATCTTTCTTGAATGTTTTCCTCTGTCTTTCTTTTGCATATTTGGTGGGAAATTCTTCTCCTAATGCATCTCCTTGACACCAGAATGGCGAAGTAGTTAGTACACCAATCTCTTGTAAACTTAGCTGGTGCTAAATGGTGTTATGGATAGATTGAGAACAAATAGATCAACCCAGCTGTTTCAGGCATTCTCTTGGAATGTACTACCGTACTGCGTGGCCAATATCTCGCGACCCTCATGACTGCCAACCCAGATTCTCCCTCCAAGGATACTGCGTACCAGTTTAATTCAGCATTTTATACACATTCATACATCACATGAACATGAAATACATATTACCAAGTCATCAAATCAATTTACATCCATTTATTAACACTCTCTACATGTATCATAGTGACGCCGGTGCAGGCAATACAATACAGGGCATCAATATGTATCACCATGATAATCAAGACATGACATAAATACAATATATATATATAACTAAGTAACAACTAATTTAGTGGAAAAGATTTGCCTTGGCTCCTCTGGACCTACTAAGCATTGTTACATTTCTCTCAATAGTGTGACGATGGGGCACTTAAGGTTCAGAGAGAGAGAGAGCGTGTGTGACGATGCACTGGTAATACATTTCAGCCGCTCCTGCCACGAACCTCACCTCCCCATACTAAACAGATCTCCATGTGCTAATACATTTAAATACTACACAGATCGGGTGCTAATGCACAAAATTCTCACACAATCTCAATTTGTGCTGATGCACTGAATTCTCCCATAATCTCCATTTGTGCTAACGCACTGAATTCTCATCCCGTCTATCCTCCCGTCTCCAGGAATCACCATGTGCTATACACATCATTTACTCTTTTTTCTCATCACGTGACCAACATATGTCCATCTCCTTTTCCTGGTGGCCCATGAGATTGGTTATTGTTCAGTCATCTGTCTTATCTCTACATTGTTCTTGAATTCGTTCCACTTGATGCAGAGTATTTTCCTTAACGATTTGTTTTCAAAATAGTCTAATTTCTTATCTACATGGTGTTTTTAAAGTCGCACTACACTTTCTATGAAAAAAATGAAAAATGAAGTAAATGACATCATCATAAAATGTACTTTAGAAAATCAATTAATTAGTTACAATAGTAATTGCAATGATACAACGCTGTTTTATTTTAGCTGGAATATACCGCTGAAATATTCATTATAACGGATGTTGGAAATGTCAACTACGGGCTTCAAAACATGACTGTACAGTCTCTTCATATTGTCAAATACCTTGTGCAACGTGTCTGTTGTTATTTCTTGAATGGTAATTCTGATTGCTTCTTTTAGGTCCTCAATTGTATGTACATTATTTTTATAAACATTTCCTTCCAAGAAACGCCATAGATAATAATATAATGGATTTAGATCTGGAGAATGATCATCATCATCATCAGGTCCTGTACCGACTGCCGTTGGCTATTATGGTTCTCCAGAGTACACGATCCTTCATGCAGGCCATCAGCTCAATTGGTGGTCTCCTCTCACGCCATCCCGTCAGACTGTCCAGTATCAGTTCTCTTGGTCTTCCTCTTGATCTTTGTCCCTCTATTTTTCCTGTTGTTATAATATTTTCAATGCCCCCTCTTCTCATTGCATGTTCTATGAAAGTACATTGTCTCTCTCTTATTTCTCTCTCTTATATGGAGAACGAGCAGGCCAAATTCCACGAGATATGCGATTTGCGAAAATTTCTTCCAAAAAAAGGTTGGTTGCTCTAGCTGTGTGTGTAATTGCACCATCTTGCTGGAACCACGCTTCTTCAATTTCATGTTCATTCAGCTGTTCTAGAAAAAGGTTCCAGAATTTCAGTACGGTAGCGATCGGCATTTATAGTGTTGTTGAAGAAAATTTGTCTAGTTGAACTTTTTCTACTGACGGAACACCATACCCTAATTTTCGCATCGTGTAGCGGCGCTTCATGAAATGCATTGGGATTAACACTGCTCCAAATACGATTATTTTGGCTATTAACGTATCTAGATAGATGAAACCATGCCTCATCGGAGAAGAATCTTAAATCTAGAATTGACTCGTCTTCTTCAGCTAAAAATGCTTGAAACCACGTGAAGTAGTTGAGTCTGGATTGATTTTCATACTCTTCTAGTTCAGACACAACAGAAATACTGTATGGATGAAAATTTAACCGATGTTTAAGAATTGTGTGCACTGTGCTCAGTCATACGTTCACTTCTTGCGACATTTTCCTTAGGGACTTGAATGGACTTTTCAGTATTCTGTCTTGGATATCTAGACATTTTTCTTCAGACACAGCAGGCCTACTAGATCGCGGAGCATCTTCCACAGTTCCCTTATCAAGAAACTTATTCAACAAATTTCTAACCATAATGCGATGAGAAGGTTGTTTATCAGGAAATTTTGTCATTAATCTTTGAACATCTATCCGTGTGTATCGACTGCCATTTCGAAACACATGTTAGACCAAAAAAAGTTCTTTCTTCCATTGATAACACCATTATGTTTTGAGTGCAAACAATTATTCCAGTAGATGGCAACCATTCACTGCATTTTTATTCACGATTGACTGTGCAGCACATTTTTATGACGTCATTTTCTTCATTTTTACATGAAAGTGTAGTGAGACTTTAAACACCCTATAATTCTTTAGTTGATTTCCAGCTTTCGCATGCATAAATGAGGGTGGATATTACATTTGAATTGAATAATCTTAACTTAGTTTTTGTTTTTATAACTTTTGAATGCCATGTGTTCTCATGATTCTTGAAAATCGATGCCACTTTTGCAATTCTAATTCTAACTTCTTTCCTGGTGACACCATCCTGGTCTTTGTAGCTGCCAAGGTATGCTGATTGACTGACTTCTTCAATATCTGTTCCTTCTATGTGTATTTTTCTAATTTGATTAAAGGAACGTTTCTTTATTTTTGTTTTATCCTTGATATTTAAAGTCCTATTTTGCTAGCCAGTGAAGACAGGATATCTATTTTTTCTTGTATGGGATTCACATTGTTACTGATAAGAGTTGAGTCATCAGCAAAATCAAGATCTTATAGCTGGGTCCCATGTACACAGTCAATGCCTGTGTTACCTGCGCAGCATTTTTTTATTATGAAGTTTATTGCAATTCCAAAAAGCAATGGAGACAGTATACATCCTTGTTTCATACTTGTTTAAATCTGGAACCATTCGCTAATCTCTTCTTCTGTTTTGACTATACAAACATATCCATTGTAGTTCTTAATGATGTTGACAATTTTAGATGGTATTCCATATAGACTTAAAATTCTCCGCAATGAATTTCTATGTATGCTATCAAATGCCTTTTTAAAGTCTATGAAGTTGAGTATTAATGGTTTCTGTTTTTCAATATGTTCTTAAAGTATTATTCTCAGAGTAAAGATCTGGTCGAGACAGATTCTCCATTTTCGAAATCCTGCTTGCTCTTCTCTCATTGCGGTATCCACAATATCTTTAAGTCTATTCAAAATGACCTTGCAAAATACTTTTGATACAATTGATATGAAGGTTACTTCTTTCCAATTGTTAAAGTCACTAAGGTTGCCTTTTTATATTTTAAAAATGATTCCTTTTTTCCAGTAGAAGGGACCTTTTCTTCTTTCCAAATCTTATTAAACATTCTCTTTGGTTGTCTAATGTTGTTACTATTAATAGCTATTAACATGTCGGGTGTTATTTCATCACCACCTGCAGCTGTGTTGTTAGTCATTTAATTCACTGCTGTTTCAATTTCATGCAATTTAATTTCATCTAGACTAACATTAGTTGTGGGGTTTGTAAGTCGGTTTCAAGGTTTATCAATTCTTTTGGGTGTGGTCGATTAAGTATTTCTTGGAAGTGTTCAGCCCATCTTCGCTTTTGGTCTTTACTTGATGTAAATAGCGTTCCAGCTTTGCTAAGGATTGGTCTCTCTTTAGATGTAATAGTACCTGTTAGCCTCTTTTGTATGTTATATAAAGTTTACTATCTCTTGTTTTTGCTGCTTTCTTTGCCTCTTTTGCCATATTGTCTATGTATTCTCTTTTATCCCTTCTAGCTAAGCATTTTACTTTCTTGTCCATTTCTTTGTATGTTGCTTTCGCCATATCTTTTCCAAGATCTTTACATTCAACATGTCTAATTTGGCTGCTCGTCTTTCATGTATGTACTTCCATGTGTTTTCTAATATTCATGCTTTTTCTATTTGGTTTTTTTCAGTCCAGCGCTTGCTTTTGCTGCTGTGATTATGGCTGTGCTGTAATAATTACATAATTCATCTATATCTGTCTCCACCACTTCATTGAGCGTTGTGGAAGGACTGGCATGTTCCTAATTGAAATTACTGTTAGTATTATCTTCTTGTAAGCTGTGGCTGTTTATCTCTCTATGTATTGATTTCTTGTGTTGGCTTTTCAGATTTAGTTGTATTTTCCCTATACACAAATTGCGATCGCTGTTGACATCTGCACCCTTATATGTCCTTACATCTATCAGAGATATCCTGTATTGCTTTCCAATACAACAAATGATGACTCTCCGGTTTCTAACTCTATCATCTGGAAATATCCGTGTTGTTTTATGTATCTCTTTGTGTGGAAATATTGTGCCTCCAATGACCATGCCCTTTGTTACACACACACAGACACACGCACACAAACATACGCACACAAACATACACACACGCACACAACACACACACACACACACACATATTAGGCGGCTGGGGATAAATATTTCTATGTCAAACACCACAGACGAGATTGAACTGGCCCCGCCATTTGATCTCTGGCTATGCTCAGTGTTACCTTTCCGCGTGCTTTTTTCTTTTATATAGGCTTTCCACCCCCGCATCACGTGAACTGCATCTCTCCGTTCAGGATCCGTACACTAGTCTGGGCTTCTAAAGGCAGTTCATGCTCTCATGACCAAGTATTTAGTACACCAATCTCTCACGACGAAGTATTTAGTACACCAATCTCTCACGACGAAGTAGTTAGTACACCAATCTCTCATTGTGAACCAGTTAGTACACCAATCTCTCATGGTGAACCAGTTAGTACACCAATCTCTCATGGCTAAGCGGGCTCTCTCCCTGCCGGATTCATACTGCAAGTTTCAACAGCTTTCTAGAGTATAGATAACAAGGGTTTATTAATTATTTAGATTTTTTTTTTTGCTTTTCCTTGCACATTGTGCTCAATAAGAAATGCTGAATATGGATGTATATTACTGAAAGAAACTTGTATGTTGAAGGGCAGAATGGTAGACGGGCCTGCGTGCCCAATTATTAACTCCTTGAAAATAAAATGCGTTCGTTCGTTCCTTCGTTCTCTCTCTCTCTCTGTTCGATCTCTCTCTCTCTCTCTATCACTCTCTCTCTCTCTCTCTCTCTCTCTCTCTCTCTTCTGCCAAAAAAAAAATCTCAATGCGACGAGTTATTCAACAATGATGAAATCCTGCAGCGTAGCGTCCATGTTTATTTGACCCTGGCTTCAATTAGACTAAGGCCAAAGCTCTGTGCCATGCGTGCTCGAACTACCCATCTTCATTGCTAATGTGTTGTAATGCGTCAGCTTCTTTCCCTTGTGGTTACCGTATAATTCACAAATTTCTTTTTACTTTTTGATTCTCCTTCATTTCTGTGCTGAAGAACATAGCATGTAAAAACCCAGAATTTCTGGCTACTTCGGTCAGGAGACGCACTGGATTGCACGGTACGCATACTAGTAAGCCAATGAAGGAAAAATAGACTATGACGTGAGGGCTAACCATACAAATAAGAGGCATAACTTGAGTTAGTCTTAACTTGAGGTAGAATGAGTGAACGGATAATGAAACGTCAAAGAAAAGGTGGGGAATTGTCCAAAGTGGAGTTACTTCCCTATTATCCCGCTAGCAAAGACAAGACCTTATCGTTCCTCCAGCTTTTGCATTTTTATTCACGCTATAACAGGAAAGTGTAAACTTGAACCCAGTTTAAGGAAGTAAGTGAAACAATAATAGGCGAAGGCGTGACCAGTCGCGCAAAGCAGGAATCAGAAAGAACGGGGAAAGTCCCCAAAACAAGAAATGAAAAAGAAAACTGTTCTTCCCGATTCAAGGCTGATAACACATTACCGAGGTACTGTATACTTCAGTTACTTGTGACTCTGTGTTTACACGTAGCATTTACTTTCCTTCCAAAGCAGTGGTTCTTACATTCTTTGTGCTGTGGTCAGGGTCTAATGAGGAGGAGGGAGGCCCAGTCTGTGCACTGCTTCTGGACCCAGAGGGCTGATTAAGGGAGGTAGAGAGGGTTTCCAAGGAACTGTGGTGGATGAAAGCAGAATGTCTAATCAGTAGAGTGGCAAGGAAGGAGGGGGGTGGGGTGGGGAGGGAGGGGGGGAATATTTCAGGACCTTTTTCCACAATCTCACCCAGAAGCCTTACTTGGAGCTCAAATTTGAGTGTTAGACAAGTTATTTAGAAACATAATCGCCTTCGACTAACACACAAAATATCAAAGTTTTAGATCTCAGGATCTGCTTTGTTCGTTCGCTTTGTATAAAAACCTTACATAAAACAGCAGCATTGTGTTCTGAGAAAAAATTGCATTGGAAGCTTCCTTTAAAAATAATTTTATCGACTCATCAATACATGCAGAAAGAACACCACGTTTTCCTAAAACATTTGTTTCTAAAAACACTGAACAAAGAGAAATATTTAACGTGCAATTAACGTAACAGCAATGGTTCTAATCACGTTTTTATGGTCCACTGAGATTTTAATATTTTTATATGGAATTAATACATCTTTATATTAGAATTACATTACATGAAAGAGGTACAGGCCACTGGGGACGCGTATACGCACAACACAAAGAGGAACTAAAGGAAGCAGTGACGATACGGTTTGATGTATCCCGATTTGCTGAGGACAGAGTTGGCTGGAGAACCTTTGCTGGTGCCTTGTGCTTCTGTGGGAGTATAGAGGACTGGTGATGATGATATCGCCATGAACATCGTATATTTATAAATGAAAGAGCTAAGAGAAAGAGTGTATATACACACATATATGCATTTATGTCCATAGCTCATACATTTCTTTCAGCAGTCCATTTTTTAAAAAATGGTCTTCAAAGACTTGGAGTTAAGTTTACTTTTTTCCTTGTTGTAATTGCCGCCATATTTATAATTTCAAGTTACTAACATTATATTTGAATGGGCCTTTTTTACATGAAGCGTTGTCTTTAAGCCTTTTTATCCTATTTGAATGCGCTCATAGGGAGTGTATCTCATTTGTTAAATTATTTTACGATGAATACTCTTACTGGCATTCTAATCTTCCTGGCAGTAGCAAAGTGTTAATGATCTTTGCAAATGATGCCCTGATGGCAGTGTTACACAGGCATTATGTAGTATGGGAAGATGATTCTGGTGGATTGCTTGAAGATCTGTAGAAGCTTCATGAAATTATCTCCCCATCAGACTCCTGCTGCGTGACGACATCCTGACAGCTGAAGGAACGCAGCGGTCTGTTAACAGGAGCATCCCCGAAGAGGTAGTATTGGATCCTGGCCAGCTCTGTTTCGCTAGTCCAGATAACTGTCCAGATAACGCTAGATCATCATCGTATACTCTCTACAGATAGACCAGTTCAAAGAAGACTGAGATAGCGTTTGTGATGTTTCAAAAGAATGTAACGAGTTCTTTTAAAATGTGACTCATATAAAGAATAACTGAAAATTAAATGGAAACGAACATTTAACAAGAAGAAATCATCATTCTGTAATGGTAAAGCAGCAGATCGGCATTCTCACACCAGAAATGACACCAAAGGACACCGATGTATATTTTTTATAAGTCCCTTGTCAATTTTCATAAACTTTTGAAGAACGCAAAACTTGAACCATCACTACACAAAAATATCATTTGCTAAATAAATGGATGAAAAATGACGTGGTTTAGAGTCATTAAAACAATTTACGTGTTACAGTCTGCATAAAAACTCGATGATGGTTACTGGAGTACATTGGTACCCATTTACAATACCAGTATTGTAACAATTGAACCTAGGTTCAAAGTACTATGCTCATTTTTACATCTACTTTCCGTTGTCTTTACAATCACGTCTTTACAATCAATAGTATAGTCATAATGGCATTCCATTCTGCTTTTGTTTATTATGTCTCATATAGGAAATAACATCAGAAATTAAGTTGTCATAAACTAATACTGAACAGGCTCCACTATCTGATAAAATAGTTTTAGTTTTCTTTATTTTAATTCTTTAGTCTGAAATCACATTCTAAGTTCTCCAACTAATATGTATTTCATTACCAAATATATCACTGAGATGGACGCCACAGGAGAACAGGAGCAAGGGTAAACCAAAGGAGACATGGAGAAGAACGGCAGAGAGGATGCTGAGCAATGGAGGGCTCACCTGGGCAAGAGAGGAAAAAAGGGAAGGACAGGCGTTTGTGGAATACCCTTCTGGAAGCACGGGCACTTAAGGAAATAAGAGAGAAGTGTTTCATCAGAAAAATGGAAAAAAAGATGTGCAGGCTAAATCTAATTAATCCAAAATGTAAGAGATTTTAGGGAAAAAAAAGATTCCATTCTATCTCTAGCATGTTTACAAAAAGAATGCCCTCTTAATGTCATTCAGCTCCTTCTCCACGTCAGATCAGCTCATCTTTGAAGTCATTTGTTGACTGCATCAGGCCACTCCTAATTCACTTAGCCCGACCCTGCAAACATAGTTCAGTATAAGACTATATCTATCTTTTTATAGACTACTCAAAGACACTTGAGTGTGTACAACGCCAGAAACTTCTTTGGGAAATAATGAAAAGTTGGATTTTCAACACATGTGGTACAGATAAAAACAATGTTGTATATAGATCAAATGACAGCAGTAAGAATAAATGGTGAGACAACAGGTGTGTTTGATAAAAAAAAAGGGGGGGTGGGTACGACAGGGTTGAATACTGTCACCTAACTTATTTTACATGCATGCTGAAAATGTCATCAGAAATGTCAGAGAATATGCAGACAAAGACCATTAAGATGCCAATAAAATTATTACATCTTACATCCTTCCCGTGCCGCTAAACGTCACATAGGGCCTCATGGTAGTTCGCCAAGATTTCCTATCTTCGATGAGTTTTTCAATCTTACCAAGGAATGTTACGCCCACTGAACAGGTCTCTCTTAGCAATGCCCTCTTTAGAGTTTCACATAAAAATATGCACCAATTTTCACATAAAAATTAGAGACTGAAATATCAGAGATTAGATATGATGATGGCATAATATTACTGTCCACAGCGCAAAAGGGAATAGAGAAACTAATTATGTCAGTCTGTAAGAATAGTAAATAGCAAAACATTTATTTTACTGCACAAAAACTAAACTGATGAAAAAACAAATATGGCAACTGGTGTATATATATCAATGAGAAGAAATTGGAAGTGGTGGAGAATATCTTAGGTCATTACTAACAATGGAGTCTATAAAAGGAGAACATCAATTACTCTTCAGGAGCTATAACAACTAAAGAATATGAGGAGAGGGGCAGACAGAACTGCAAAAATTAGATTGTTAAGGATATGCATTTTTACCATTGCAACATAAGCCCGTGGGACCTGGACACTTAACAAAACAGCTGAAGAACACATCAGTGCCTTTAAATGTAAATGCTATAGAAGAGTCCTACAAATATCATGGACACATATAAGAACAAATATATCCATACTACAAGAATTTAATATTGAAGAAGTATTTCTTATGTATTTCGGTCACGAGAGTTTGGAGAAGACCATTTTCGAAGAATACTTGTACTTGTACTTGTGCTTGTACTTGTATGAACTCCATGTAATTGCGAGCTGTTGTTCTTTGCAGCAAATGCCGTAGAGGTGTTGAGGCACAGCATTGTATCGACTTGGGAGTGGGTTATGGCAGCTATTTTTTCAGCCCCAGAGTATAGCTAAAATGTTTTTGGTATTCCACCACCATGGGGACTATGGCGATCACTGCCACGTTACCCAGGCTAGACCCGTTACTGAGGGTACCACGGAGAGGTGGGGCAGGGTCTTGGTCAAATATGATTCGCTAACCCTGACCCTGGCATATCAGCTATGGGTCACTGATTTCCTCATCGGCCAAGCTTCTTCATACCCAAGGGCACATAATGGAATCATCAGTTCTATAAGGGGCATGATAGTGGGTGAATAAAGGACCAACAAAACAACTTCCAGCCTATTGAAGAAGTTAACTCCCCCTACTTGCTCACTTCCCACACAGTTAAATCACAGTCCATCATTACTAGAAAATGATTTTCATACTTGCACTGACAGCGTCCAGTGTACAAAGTCCTGCCTTACTCCCAACATCTCATCACAACCTTTATCACTCCCTTACAAAATATACCTCCACTATCCTGTTTCACAACAATTCACGACGGGAAACATAATGAGAAAATAGGACCTGAAAACATCAGAAGTCAAAGAACGAATCTGTTTGTAATACCTGTCAAGTACATACTACGAAAAAAAAAAAGATATCTAAGCTAAATACTTACCGACGAGTTCATCAACCGTCTGGCTAAGTCGATAGTACGCTGTTCTCTCGCGGCTAGACGGCTGCTCGTCCTACCGGAGTCCGTGTTCGAATCCCAGGTAATTCTCTTGTGATTTTTTTTCTCTCACGTGTCACTAAAGTGCGTTGTCTACTATTTTTTCGAGGTTTAATCCTACAATATTTGTTCTCTTACTTTACCGTACCAAAACCTCGTAGTTTCCTATTTATAAAAAATTGTTCCAGACAATTCTCCGTGTTCGAAGGAAACGATCTAACATAGATGTCAGTATCTGGTTGTAGATTTCCTAACGCAGATGTCTCTATCTTGCTGTAGATTCATTAACGCAGACGTCATTATCTGGTTGTAGATTCTCTCACGCAGATGACGGTATCTGGTTGTAGATTTCCTAACGCAATGTCAGCATCTGGTTTTAATTTCCCTAACGCAAGTTTATATAATAACCTTCAGGCAACGCTCCAAAATGATATAAATAGTTTGATTAAATGAAATAATAATAATACTTATTTATTGATCAACACCGACAATACACAATCCATGCTTATCACTACAAGACAGAAACTGCAGAATGCAACAAAAACTACATCAGTTTTGTGGTGTGGCTATGGAAACAGTAAACGTTCATGAACATAAAACTCTAGGACTCATCATTGATCAACATTTAACTTGGAATTCTCACGTACATAACCTAACAAAGTTGATAGCACAGAAAGTTTAAAAACTTTCAAAATTAAACACTTTATCGACAAAGGCATAAGAAGGACATACTTCATATTACGTATACAAACACACTTAGATTACTGTACCACAGTCTGGGATGGATGCTCAGTCTCAAACACAAAAAGGCTTCACTCAGTTCACAAATGAGCATTAGATCTGATTGTGACAATCACCCAGTACAGACTGCAGATCAGCATAAAGAACTAGAAATTCTACCCCTCAAATATAGAAATATTTTTTAAAAACTCAAGTTTGTTCATAGAATTTTTGTCGCACAAGGCTCTTCCTTATATGTGGGCATTGTTTACGTCTAACACAAAAATACAGTCATCGTTTAAAAAACTGCCTTCTTCCTAAACCCAGGCTTGATCTGTATAAGTAAAGTCTTGCATATTCTGCTGTACATCTCTAGAATTCACTCTCCCACTACCTGAAATCCACTAGTAATATTTCATTCTTTAACCCAATTCTTTTTCAAAGAAAGATTTACTGGCTTGTAACCATATGTCACCATAGAATATCTAATAGCTCTCATCCCATGACTCGCCACCCATCCCATGACTAAAAGAACATAGTTTTAAACGTAACTTGTTAGAACTTGTTACAAATTATCTTAATGAATATGTAAGAGTGTGATGTTAGCAGAATTTCATTGAAAATGTATTTGTGTGTGTGTGTGTATGTGCATGTTTTAACATTTAAACATTTATTTTAAAAAGGATGATTTTAAACATTAAATGGCAGGACAATATCAGAAACGAGGAGGTCTATGAACCTACAAATTATGTCTAGGAAGTGGAATTGGATTGGCCACACTCTGAAGAAAACCCACGCCAGCATAGTAAGACAGGCACTGGTGTGGAATCCTCAAGGAAACAGAAAACGAGGAATACCTAGACTTACTTGGAGAAGAGAAGTTATGACAGTGCTCAGAGACAAGGGATATACATGGAAGAAAGAATAATTCCAACAAAAAAGGATGAATGGAGAACCTTTATCCGTGGCCTATGCTCTCAAGGGAGTGAAAGGCGATGATGATGATGATGATGATGATGATGATGATGATATATGTATGTGCACTATCTTGTTAGATTAGTCACCTCTAATGTAGTTCATTATTTTATATTTGTGAATGTAAACGTAATTTGTCTTATCTTTGTAAATGTAATAGTTTCATTTTGAATTATTTTATATTTTTTTCAATATAAATTGTATCATCATCATCAGGTGCCGTGCCGACTGGCGTTGGTTATTATTCTTCTCCAGAGTACCCGATCCTTCATGCAGGCCATCAGCTCAGTTGGTGATCTCTCACACCATCCCGTCAGACTGTCTGATATTATTTCTCTTGGTCTTCCTTTTGATCTTCTTAGTTCTATTTTTCTTGTTGTTATAATATTTGTTATGCTCCCTCTTCTCATTGCATGTCCTATTAAAGTACATAGTCTCTCTCTTATCTTTTTGACTGTATTTGTTTGCCTCTCCAGCTCTTCTCATACATTCTTCTTTAGTTATTTTTGCTGTCCAGAGCATTCGTAATATCCATTTGCAAAGACAAAAATTGCCTAACAAATCTAACTGTTATTGCTATTTTGAATACCCCCTCACCGAAGATAAATGTAGGAGATAAAAATAAAACATATACAGGAATCCCATTTGGTCAGGTACGGGATTCACATACTAGCAGTAGATATATTTTTTCTCTGATATAATAAAAAAAATCCCCGGAGTGCATCCAGCTTCTGAAAAATGTGCACCAGATAAATCTGATTAGATCATTGTGTCCAGGCGTGATACTTGTAATACGGGCAGGAATAAGAACAGAGTATTAACTTAAGCTTGTTTTCAACACCACAGGCATAGTGTAAGAAACATATTTTTTTTCTTCTTCTCGCTTAATGCATGCCCATGTTTGTGCATAACTGAGGGTTTACTGACAATGTCTCGTTGTGAAGGAAGTCACCATTTCTTGCAAATGTCAACCCTCTTACAACCCGCTTCACATTCTTTAATATCTGGAGCTCGGCTAAATTTCTGCCTTCAGAAAAAGTAAAAGTATCCAATTTACAACAGTGCATAGTACATCTTCCATTTCCGCATGTTTCCGACAGATTCCACCCAGATTCTTGCTTTCATAGTTAGTGTCCTTGATCTGTTACCCCCTCCTGGTTTATCACCCTAAAAAACTACTAGCATACATCAATGTTCCCTGTAAGGGTTTGTGGTCTGTGTGCAAAATTTTCAGCTCATGTGCAAAAAAAATATTCTGTGTGCAAATTTGTGTAGTAACGTTGTATAAGATCCGATATAAAGCATAGCTGGATTTAACTGACGTAGTGCGCAAAAACCACAAAAATAAGATTTTTAAGGGCATGCATCTTTCCCATCGCAACATACGCCTGTCAGACCTGGACACTTAACAAAACAGCTGAGAAACTCATAAATGCCTTTGAATGTAAATGCTTCAGAAGAGTTCTTCAAATATCATGGACACAGAAAAGAACAAATATATCCATACTACACGAACTTAATATTGAAGAAGGCTGGCTAGTAAATAGGATTAAACAGAGAAAACTTTCATATTTTGGACACATTAAACGTCATGATAATCTAGAGAAGACCGTCTTGTAAGGGTACATAATGGGTAAAGAAAGAGAGGAAGACCAAGGCGAAGATGGCTGCAAGACATCGTTGGTGATCTGCAAATGGATGCATCAGCAGCAGGCCATCTTGCTCACAACCGAGAGGTCTATGGGAGTGCTGTTTGGGACGCAAAGTTCCGCAAGAGACATACAAATGAATGAATGAATGAATGAATTAAGTGCACAGAAACTGACTACGTGTGAAAAAAAACATGACGTTGGAGATGAAGAAGTATTTCTTATGTATTTCGGTCACGAGAGTTTGGAGAAGACCATTTTCGAAGAATACTTGTACTTGTGCTTGTACTTGTACGAACTCCATGTAATTGCGAGCTGTTGTTCTTTGCAGCCGCTGGCGTAGAGGTGTTGAGGCACAGCATTGTATCGACTTGGGAGTGGGTTATGGCAGCTATTTTTTCAGCCCCAGAGTACAGCTAAAAAATCAGGGGGTGTGCAATACTTCTTTTTTTTTTGGTATTCCACCACCATGGGGACTATGGCGATCACTGCTACGTTACCCAGGCTAGACCCGTTACTGGGGGTACCACGGAGAGGTGGGGCAGGGTCTTGGTCAGATATGATTCGCTAACCCTGACCCTGGCATATCAGCTATGTGTCGCTGATTGCCTCATCGGCCAAGCTTTTTCACACCCAAGGGCACATAATGGAATCATCAGTTCTATAAGGGGCATGCTAATGGATGAATAAAGGACCAACAAAACAACTTCCAGCCTAGTGAAGCAGTTAACTCCCCCTACTTGCTCACTTCCCACACAGTTAAATCACAGTCCATCATTACTAGAAAATTATTTTCATACTTGCACTTACAGCGTCCTGCCTTACTCCCAACATCTCATCACAACCTTTATTACTCCCTTACAAAATATACCTCCACTATCCTGTTTCACAACAATTCACGGCGGGAAACATAATGAGAAAATAGGACCTGAAAACATCAGAAGTCACAGAACGAATCTGTATGTAATACCTGTCAAGTACATTTTCCCTACGAAAAACAAAAAAAAAGATATCTAAGCGAAATACTTACCGACGACTTCATCAACTGTCCTCGGAGATCCTTCGATCCAGGTGTTGGTTCCCAGGAACTCATAATCAGAGTCGAATATAAAAACGTCTATAGCAGTATTTCTCTTGGCTAGGAGTTATAACCAGAATTGGTAATTAGGAAATAATTAATAGAGTGAGTACCCTTGTTTGAATGGTAGGTTGGTTGAGACAATTGAGCGGGGGTCTTGGGAAAAGCGTGCAGCATGGAGAAAACTGAGTGGGTAGGGATAGTATAAATATTACTCACGATTAGTCAAAAAAGAGCCTTACTTGTTTGTTGTAGCATGAGCCTTAATTGTTTGTGTTGTAGGAAGAACCTTAGTAGTTTTGATGTAGATGGAATCTCGTTTAGGAAGAGTTTCTAGCAGTGGCAATTTGTTGGTAGTTAGTTGGAGGATTTAGTTTTTCTTGTGATGGCTGAGGTTTTTGGTGGAACGTTGTAAGTATGATTTTGTGTGTATAAGGACATTGTAAGGTTTTCGCCCATATGGCGTAGAGTTCTCTCACGCCGGGCATTGTCATTGTAATTTCTGTTCAGCCTGATGGCTACGTTTCCATCCTCATAATTTCACCCCTCATTTTGTCCATCAATAAATGTGTGTTATCTGAAGATGTAACTACACCAATTGGCTTTGTTGGAATTCTCATCGTTGATCAGTTTGTTTTGGTTGGAAGACTGCCAAGTTATGTTAAGTTGTTGTATCTGTATTATTCTGTGGAGTTGGAAGCCTGGGTGTCTTGTTGTATTTTCTCAGTGTCTAACATAGAAAATTAGGTGGTTTTAGAACACCAACAACAAGAAGAAATATATAAGATGAAAATGTACTCCACAAGAAGATTTAATCAAACCAGTAGAAAACAATTTCAAATGTAGCCTAGAAAAATCATTTTAGTTGGCGCCAATACTATTTCAGTGGGTGCCTTAATATATAAATAGTCATTTTATTACACGTCTTCTTCTAATGAAGGACGTCTTATGGTGTTCGTAACATCTGTGAAGTTGTATCCTGCCTTCCAACAGGTCCGGATACCTACATAAGGGTATCTCGTTCAGAATTTAGAGATGACACTGACTGGTTCCAGAAGCAGATTTCTGTCAAGTCCAAGCGCTTTCGAAGGTCACTGAGTAAATTTTCTGTGAGGTTTTTCCCTACAAAATTAGGACCACAAGCAGAGCCAATAGGTAGGAGTGCGCCAGAGTTAAGACTCTGAAGATAAAGAGTTGAATTTCCATCAGCATAACTTGCAAACATAGCACCGTCACCAAACTTGTTACAGCACTTACTGCCAAACATTTTTCTGAAGGACAAGTCTGAAATCATGTCAAATGTAGGTTTTTGGACTTTACTCAACCACCAGGCACTTGGGAATGTAATACAGATTTTGTTTGCTTCGTTTGATACAAGTGTAAAAAGATATTTCTTCACGTGCGGATAACTAGTTCGTTGACAGCAAAAATTATGAAAGAAAATTCATATTTGGCACAATGCTTTTAGTCTTAAGGGAAATATATATATATATATATATATATATATATATATATATTTTTTTTTTTTTTTTTCTTTTAACAAAACAATCTGCATTATTCTAGTACATTTTCACTAACATTTCATAACACTTTTTTTCAGTTAATATCCATAAAATGACTAACTTTCACAAAGAAACCTAACTTAACTGACAGATTATGTAAAACTATTCGTCATTTTCTTATGAAAAATAAAAGTATTATTTCTCGAGTTTTTCTTGCATGATAGTAAAGTTAACGTTCTCTGATAGGTACTTCTAGCACTATTTCAAGAAAAACTTTGCTGTAATACAGAATATCACATACTGAACTGCATCCCAGTTCATCTGACTGTGCAATAACAAAATTCACTATTTAAATTCGTGCCTGCAAAGAGAGATTTGCTTCTTCTTCCTTTTTATTTTGTGCGGTCACTGAGAGTTCTTATCACATTTCTTGAGTTTCTTTTCCGACGCCGATCAGACACAGCTTTCAGATATTTTTCTTTTGGATTCCCTTTTCCCTTGAGTTTTCGAGTGATTGTCAAGGGTTCCTTTTTTGTTCTGTTGTCTAGTGACGTGTGCAAAAAAAAAGGAACTCTTTCTCTAGGTATCAGTTACTTTCCTGGTTCTACAACTTCTATGAGAATTTCTTCACTTGATTTTTGTTTTTAATCCAGGGTATACGCTATATCATTCTCATGAAAAGGAAATATACTTGAATTGCTTTTAACTTCTTTTTCCTTTGTTTGTTCGTTGTCAAAATCTGATATGAAGAAAGTAATATTTGGTATGTATAGTACTGCATCGATCTTCAAGAATCTAATCTTGAGAACATATGGGATTCAAAAGTTATAAGCACAGAAAACAAGTTAAGAATATTCAATTCAAATGTAATATTCACCCTCATGTATGCATGCGAAAGCTGAAAAACAACTAAAGAAACAGACAAGAAATTAGACTCTTTTGAAAACAAATGCCTAAAGGAAAATATTCGGCATCAAGAGGAACGATTAAAGAACAATGCAGAGATAAGACTGAACAACAACCAGTCTCATGGGTGATCAGGAAAAGGAGATGGACATATGTTGGTCACGTGATGAGAAGACACAGAGAATCCCGAAACAAGCTATCATGTGCAACACAACAGGCCAAAAAAAAAAAAAAATGCAGACTACGGGTAACTCAAAAGAGGACATTGTTGAGAGAGGTAAAATTAACAGGTATAAAATCCCTAGATGAGATTGAAAGGCTCGCTGAAGACAGGAACAATTGGCGAACTACCTTGCGAGCCCTATGTGACGTTTATCAGCACAAAAAGGATATAAGATATAAGAAGAAGTACTGAAATGCTCACATTCTCACTTGCTCATTTTGCATAAATCAAAGAGATCGGTGGTGGAGTATGTAAGGAAGTTTTTGGTTCAATATATATTTAAAACTTGAACATTTCCCATTCTTTGTCAAAGATTTTTTAGACAAGCATCCGACATATGATATATAATTTATCACTGATTAAACAGATAATGTGTAATTTATTCAAAAGAGCTTAATAAATTTAATTTTGATATCAGAGAAGTGGGAAGTTTTACAGCCAGTTAAAAAATAATAGATATAGAAAGCTGTAAACAAGCTGTAATTACTCAGGATAGAAACGTGTGAATTTAAGAATGGATCAGATGTAGTTCAGGTACGCAGAGACAACTCGGATGTTAAAGGAGATTCATGCATCGCCCTTGGGCGAGTACTACATGTTTCCTGGTTCAAATCGCCAGAGATAAAGCGCGTCGGACTGAGACAAAGTGATGGTGATTCAGCCCTAATGAAAGACTTCCATCAGAGTAGCAGCGACCGTCAGAGAAGATACGGGCCGTCAAACTGTAATTTTGAGCTAGACGAAGTACTCCAGGTTGGGGCGTGGATTAAAGAAAATTCCCCCAAGGTTTACGTGTACCTGGAAACACCAGATGATGATGGGTTTTGCCATGAAGTCCTCGTAGAAATAAGGTTTTAAAGTACTTAGAGGAGGAAAAGGGTGTTCAGTAGTTGGTAATGCTATGGCGCTTACAGTGTGTTAAGAGACAATAGTTTCTGAACATATGGAATCTCATGCAAGCTTCGGGTTAGGTAAGATCGAGATGACTCTAAACTCAAGTTGGTAAAATATGTGAACTTCAATTATGATAATGATATTTTTTTTTATGATGAACCATGACATCTTTCTGAACCTAAAGTATCCAAGGTACATGGGGCTTCTGCAGTAGCTTTCCACAAACGCCTGTCTTATGTCTTCTTTTCCGCTATTGCCCGAGTGAGCTCAACATCCTCTCTGTTGTTCTTCTTCTCCATGTCTCGTCCATCATCCAGAGCACATGCCCCAACCACATCCAGCGTCTTTCCTCAATTTGATCTTGTGGCCAGGAGGTCTGCAGTTGGGTCTCATCCACAAACTTCATGGGCTCTTTTCCTTAGATGGGTTTCTCCTTCCACATGCGTTTGTTTTTTTTTCCCCTTTTTTCCATTTCTGTAGCAGTCTGGTGGATTTTTATACATGAGTGTTAATTTTGATTCCACTGAGATTCTATATTCTTCTATATAGGTTTGATGTAAAGATTAATCAGTTTATTCAATGTTTTTCACAGCGTTATTTCTTTGCCTATTATATATACAGGTAAAAAAAGGTCAAATTAATACCCTTATTTCCCCGGCATTAAACTATACCGGGGGTACGGTGTTAGGCATGTATTTCCACGACCATCGGCACATGAAAGTATGACATAGTCAGTATCACTTCTGACCGCATTCACTTTCCCAGGTTTTTCTGGTAGCTATTTTTAGAGGCAGGTTGGACCCCGGGGGCCTTGTTGTAGTAGTACCAGAAAAAAATCCCCGCTTCTGGGACTTGAGTCCCGTACCACGGGATTAGTAGACTGAGCGACTAACCACTCAACCAACCAGGCCGCCCACGGCAAGAAATTGAGAATTGACGATATCATTAAATTTGCTTTGTGTACTGAGATATTTAGGGATTCTATAATTTCAAGCCCTAAATATCCCAGTACACAAAGCAAATTGCCGAACTATGCCAAGATATCTGTTTGTTCCCTCAATACTGAAATGTATCCTAGAAAGAAGACAAAGCAAGAAAAGATTGTTAGTTTTCGATTGGGAAAACGGAACTAGCAGGGACAAAAGGGTAAGTGCATGGCTTCCTTGACTGACACTGCAGCTTGTATTTTTTTCAGAGTTTTTGTCGGTGCCAAGGAGTTGGTGCGTCGTGGCCGTTCTTCTTCAGTGGAGGAGACCAGAGAACTTACGGCTTGTGTGACCGCGACGACGGTACATTTTAAACATTTTTATCTCTGTAACAGGTCCCTTATGTTCAATGCTTTTATTGTAAGAATCACTATACATTTTTAAGGAACTATTTTTTATAAATAGGAAACTACGAGGTTTTGGTACGGTAAAGTAAGAGAACAAATATTGTAGGATTAAACCTCGAAAAAATCTAGACAAAGCTTTGTGTACGATTTTTTCGAGTTTTAATCCTACAATATTTGTTCTCTTACCTCATTATACATTTTATCCATTGTGACAAGCTATGTGTTTCTGAAAGATAAAATGATGGAACCAAAAATATAATTATAAATAGTCAAGTGATTAATACCATAATGGCCCCCACTTCAGCTGAGTCAGTGCAAATCTTGGCATGGCCAAAACAACCTTTTTAGAGCACACAGTTTCAATGGATTTCTGATGACAGCGTTCTGTGCAATGGTAAATCATAGGCTCAGAGAAACAGAGAACAATGTACTTACAGTAATCAGTTACTGAAATGACTGTGTTCCCATTAATTTCTTTACTTCAGACATTAACTTGTGTTAGGCTTTCATTTCTGTTTAATTCTTTTTTACTTTATGACCTTTATGATTACTTTCCACATCTTGCCCAACTTCAGTTTGTTTGTTAAGCCAGTGAACAGAAGGCTACTAATGATGATCGTGGAACATTCATGAAATTGAACTGCGGTCATTTTTTAAGCTAGAAGCAGTAGAAGAACTAATCGTTTCATGCAAGAAAGTGAAATCTAAGTATTCAGTCCAATAACAAAATCTCGTATTCTCTGTGCTCAAATACGAATTCGAATAATAGAATCGTGGAAACTCACAAGAACAACAGAGAGGATGTTGAGCAATAGAGGATTCACTTGGGAAGGACGGAAAAACGGCAAAGGACAGGCGTTTGTGGAAAACCCTTCTGAAAGCCACATGTGCCTTGCGCACATAAGGTTCAGAGAGGAAGAGAGAGAGAGGGAGAGAGAGAGAAAGTCATTTCTCAACAAGAAAGAAACAGTACATGAAAAACATGTACCGTCATTGTATTTTATCGATCACAGTTATAGCACGAAGTAACATCTGGAAATTGGAAAATAAATGTAGTCGTTTCTGCGCGGCTCCAAACATTTTGTGCGCGGCATGATTTTTTTTCAGTGCGCTGCCGCGCAGCTTAGAGGGAACAGTGGCATACATCTCAGTCACCGCCAACATCAAATTAACACGCGTGAAACGTCTTATATCATACACCAGAGAAAAGGGTTTAGTTAACACTACTTAACATCACAGAGAAATCACAAATAAATACACCAATCGCTATTTATTTAGTTCTCGAAAACCTACCAAATAAAACATGCATTGCACGTACCTCATTGATAAAACCTCTTCTAGTACAATACGACGAGGCATCAATTTGGCACTAGGGCTCCAGATGTTTTATCCTCCTCCTTCACAAGTTCTCTGCTAGACTAGTTACAGCTGACCATTGCATATTTAGTAACAATCCTTCCGTCTTCTGTCTGGTCGCTACCTGACGTTCAACTTAATTCCGTCCTTCCTATTTTCTTCAAGGACAGCTGATCAAACTCCCTGACACAGGCCACACCCGCAGACCTTGCCTGCACCCCACATATAACATAATATACGATGTATGAAAAAATGATTGTGATGCAAACAGTTACTTACACATATTTTTGGCTCACTATAAAAACCAGCATAGATCAATGATTATACATTTATCAATTATGAGCCGTGTAGCTTGAAAAAAAAATGATTTAACGTGGAAAACTTGCACGCACTTACACTTATACAACACAACTTCATGTCATGAATCTTCTCGTAACATAAGAACGCGATTTCAGGCATATATGAGCAATTTAAATCACAAAATGACATTTTCAAACTTCTTAACCACACACTTAGCAAAATGTTAGTAACACATAAAACACTGAAACACAGCTCCCCATATACACTTAACAAAACCCTGACTTACGACAACTTACGAATAATTGACTTCCATAAACATACGAGGCGGCCCGAACAGCACCCTGAAATCATTGCTGACAGTTCCATATATGCACAATCACGTGACTTAGGACAAACTGTACAACCACTGCACGATATCACATACGATCGCTCACTCAGTGGACATACTGCTGCATGGCCGTATAGACTTACGAAGACTGATGCTCTACCTGCTCAAACTCTCAGGTGACCACTACCACGCTTCCCCCCTCCCCCGGTTCCGAGAATTGCGAAGGATTCAGTATCTGACGTTCAAAACCGGCCGCATTCAGAAGATCAAGCCCGGCTTTTTCACAATGGAATAAAATAGGTCAGGAATTGGTCGGCTCAGGGGGTGCGCAACTCTGAGTAAAATCAGTACCGACTGATCCAGTATATAAAGTAGAATCGGTCGGGAATTTTACGTTGAGCACGTAGGAAGGTGCCAACGATTTGGAGATCTTTTTCTTATTTTAAGCGCGAATGAAATACTTGTTAGTCGATGTGTGTGTGAGTGAGTGAGTGAGTGAGTGAGTGAGTGAGTGAGTGAGTGAGTGAGTGAGTGAGTGAGTGAGTGAGTGAG